>ML830180.1:11065-24135 GCA_009831015.1 Picea engelmannii | reverse complement strand
ACCTTGTGTCATAAACCCCTCCTTTTTACAAATGATTTTGTGGAATGAAATCCTCATTTGGGTGAATGAGTAGCAAGGCTTATTGCTTGCTGAAAGAATGAAGGAAGAAATGACCTATAACCTGAGAAGGTTTATGTGTAGTTAGAAGAGATTTAAATCTCTATGAAAGTCTCCTTATTGGAATGGAGAACCTGCTTGATGCATATCTTCACCCAAGAAGTGAAGAGGGAATTCCTTAGTCAATTTATGGGAGAAATACAGATATCCTGAAGGCCTCGTAAACCATAGAAAGTACTAGGAATAAATCCTTGAACTGCTAAGTCCTAAATCAGACTGAAAACCTGGGGAAAATCCCAAGTTTTGAACCTGAAGAAATCATTGTCATTGGATCAATGCAATGAACATGTCCTGACCCTTTGTCGAAGTAGGCTATGAATTATCGTAGAATATGTACCCCAAGTCAACAAAAGTTTTCGATCTGTCGGAGGTTCAAAGGAAGGAATATCCAAACCATTAGACGAAGGATGACGGTAGGAGTAGCCCTGGAGATCCGGAGTGAAAGTACTCCAATGGGAAAGGCCCTAAGGGGAAATATGGACCATTGATCAGAGTAGAGGTGAGATCAAATATCAGTTGTGGATCTCCATAGGGTCTCATCTAAGTGAGGTTAAAAGGGAAGGAGACTTCTTGCTAACGTCATGCTGACGGGGAATGCCTATGTATTTGAGGGTAATACGTGGGAGCATGTAATTGGTTGAAGGATTTGGGAATGGGTCCCTGTCGATCTCAAACCTTTGAATGGGCACTTTAATTATTGAGTGTAGGATCTATGGGTGGAGAGATATCCATCATCAATTAGAGTTTGGGCTGTCAAAATGCTTGCGCATGGGGTTGATGAGGGACTCCAATCTTAGAGCTCCAAGAACAAATCCAAGTCGTTGGATCTATCCGAGTTTATGTAGAAAAGGATATAAATCGTCAGATCTATAATAATGGGTTTCGTCGGAGTTTGGTACTCACAACAACCTAGGACGCTGAGGTGTAGGCACTCCGATGGTAAGGCTCTAAGGGATGATTTCGACTGTATATTAGGTAGAGTTCGAGGAGAGACCTCAATCATTAGATATATGATCCATCCCAAAGGGAAATAAAAGAGTACAATGATGTCATGATGATATTTAATACCAATGTGGAAGCTTACGTGTCCCTTAGGATGATGGATGGTGATAGTCGATTGGCTGATGGGTCGAGCATGGACCCGTTGGGTGAGAAAGGCATTAAAAATTTATTTTAATTAAAGGCTCGACATGATGATGTGGATACTGCCATGTGTCAGACATAGAAGGTGCCACATGGTGTAGTGATTTGACACCTATAGGTGAGCTTCAGTGGGAAATATGGATGTCACTTGTTATGTGGAAATGGTGCCACGTGTCATATAGAGATGATGCCATGTGTCAATAGGATTTGGCACATGTAGGTGAAAATCCGAGAATATATGGGCCATTCATCGAAGTTTGAAAGTTCAGAAAGGCTATGTGGTGGTCAAGAACGTCAACGACGATGAAGGTATTGAAAATGTAATTAGAGTCATTAATTAGTGCTGGGTTGGAGTTAATATTCACTATGTATTTTCGAAGAACCCCTTCTAGGTTATAGAATTGGATAATTATGCCATAAGTGACATGGAATGTGAGTGCATCTAGAGGACGATAGGTGTCGACACCTTGTTCATCATAAGGTCAAGGGTGGTCCCTGTTGGGTCGAGACCATTGGATGGTCATTTAAAATCGCCAACCGTCGAATCTATTGCTGAGAGATTTGGAACATTCATCGTAAATGGAAGGGATAGCAAGGTTATGTGTTGTCCATGAATGCCGACGACAATGGAGGCATCAACGACACGATGAGGATAGTTGGATCTGTAGGCCAATGAATCTGGTCCATTGATCCAGGCGTTATGTCATCGTAAGCACAAAAGAAGAGAGGAGTGGGTGTTAAGGATCGAGTCCTTTAGAATATCCAAATCAATTAGATTCATTGGATGAGAGGCATGTGGATCGTCAGATCTAGAGTAAACCCGACTAACGGATAATCGTTGAAATTTATGGTTGGGTCTTTGCGACCTATGGAAATAAAATCCCAACGACAATGACTAGAGGTTTTGTGGGATTGAAACCAAGGTTTGATGAATCATGTGATTGGCGCCACGATGGAGCCACGTCAAATGACACTTGGGATCGAAAACCACGTGGATTCCATGTGGCAATGAGGTGGCACTGGCCAATGAGACCCGAGAACTTTTTAAAGCTATAAATTTAAATCCAAAGCTTGTCTTTGAGCATGATGATAGTCGTTGGAAATCTCTTGATGAGCAAAAGACAATGGTTCCCTCAAGAATAGGTATTGAGATGACTGAGAAAAATAAAATTTTAATACCCCATCCTTTAAAAGGGTATTTAGGGGGTTGGGCGTGTTACACACTTTTCAAAGAGTTGGAAATATTATGGATGTATCTAGAACATTTTCTTTTATCCTCATCAAGAAACAATAATTGTTTAAATGGAGCATTTGAATAAGAAGCTTAACACATCATTCAATGGGGTTTTGGTATCATATATAAGCAATAGAGAGACCACCCTTCATGAAGCAAGGAATAGTAAATCAGGTCACCCTGACACATGGCATCCTCGCACACGGTCACAATTTCTTCTTAGGAGGAACACCCTTCATTTTGAGGTTTGTTTGGAGGCCTTCATGGCATAAATTTGTTAGAAAAATAGGACCATGGAGCAATAAAATAAAACAAATGCAGAAATAAAACATAGAAGATACACAATACAATATAGACACATATATACGTGGTTCATCTAGTGTGGGCTACGTCCACCAAAGAAATTGCAAAGTCCTTTATTTATTATTATCCAACAAATGAAGGGATACAACGTACAACACACCCATTGTAACTTCCTCTTCTTTCTCTCACAATCTCCTCACTCAGAATACAATATTCGCAATGATACATAGTCACAAGACATTTCCCTTATAAAAGAAGGTTTCCTTCTAGCGAAAAAAACCCTAACATAACTTCTACCACGGAGGAGTGTACATTCTTCTGGGGTGTAAAGTCTTCATGGGGTATAAACAAGGCTGAAAACAAAGACCTCTGAATTAGAAAGATAATCAGGATCCACAACCAACAATCTCCCACTTGGAGACCGATCTCAACAATTCCACTGTTGTTGTATCTGTTGGACTATGATCCTTCTTGGACATGGAAAATTTCTCATCTTCATATTCATGCTTGAACACCAACTGAAACTGAGCAGGAACTCGGTTTCTTCTTTTCTTTTCTGACTCTGAGAAATCTGACTCTCTTATGTTTTTCATAAACACAATGCTCACAAAAATCTAAATCAATTTGTTTAAGATCTGGCTACAAATTTCTTTTGGGAAGTATTTGCATCCCCTTCTCACTCATGTGTCCAAGCCTATGATGCCACAGTGTTGTATCCACTCCTCTAGAAGCGAAAGAGATAGAAGAGTTAGTATTACCAGTACATAAATGCAATGTACATACCTTCTCTCCTTTTTCTATCACCAGTGATCCTTTAGTGACCTTCCACACCTTATTTGTAAATATGGATATACAGCCTTCACTTTCCAGCTGCCTTGTTGAAATTATATTTTTCCTTAGATATGGAACATGTCTTACCTCTTTCAACAACCATTGGTTTCCATTCCTTTGATTTATTTTTACCTTTCCCATTGCAACAATTTTGCATGGTGCATCATCACCCAAATGAACCTGTCCAAAACCACCTTGAACATAATCTAGAAAATGTTTCCTATGAGGTGTGGCATGAAATGAAGCCCCTAAATATACTACCCAAGACTCATAAATGTTATCTACAGAAAAAATCAAAGCATATTGTAACAAATCACATGTTACATTTTCTTCTTGATTTTTCTTCTGTTGTGCATCTCTTTGTTTCGTTGGAGCTCTGCAGTCTTTTTTCAGATGTCCTTTCTTCCCACAATTCCAACACTCTATCTTTCCAAATCTAGATTTGGATCTTCTCTTCCTAGAATTCCCATGGTTCCTTGAGCCCTTTCCTCTATCCTTTTGTCTTCACCTATTCTCCATGTTTAACGCATTACCTGATGTCTCACCTGTTCTTTTCTGTCACAATTCCTCACTAAGGATAACACCAACAACATCATCAAATTTTAAAGTGTTTGAACCAGAGACATAGTTACTTACATCCATGACCAAGCCGTTCCAACTTTCTAGCAATGAGCACAAGATTAGAAGAGCCCTTACCTCATCATCAGAGTCCACTTTTACAGAAATTAGTTGATTACTAACCATATTAAATTCATTTAAATGATCTACAAAAAACCCACCTTTTGACATCTTCATATTAAATAATCTCTTCATTAGAAATACCTTATTGGACGCAGAGGGTTTTTCATACAATTTAGCTAATGCATCCATCGGCTCCTTCGTTGTCTTTTATTTCGAAATATTGAATTCCACCGACGCTTCCAGGCTTAGTCGTATCGTTCCTAGTGCCTTTCTTTCAAGAACTTCCCATTCTTCGTCCTTCATGGCCATCAACTTCTTTGTTATTCCACCCAATGGTAGGAATAGATCCTTCTGATACAAATAATCTTCCATCTGCATCTTCCATAACTGGTAGTTTTGGTCATTAAATTTCCCGAACCTAAACTTTCCGTCTTCTGCCATTGTTCCCACTCGAACCAGGAACCCTCTTTTCCTGGGAGTTACCTTTCTCTCTGATACTAGTTGTTAGAAAAACAAGATCACAGAGAAATAAAATAAAACAAATGTGGAAATAAAACACGGAATATACACAATACAATAGAGACCCAAATATACGTGGTGCACTCAGTGTGGGATACATCCACCAGAGAAATTTCCAGGTCCTTCCTTTATTATTATCCAACAAATAAAGGGATACAACCTACATCACACCCACTATAACTTCCTTTTTCTTTCTCTCACAGTCTCCTCACTCATAATACAATATTTGCAATGATACATAGCTGCAATACATTTCCCTCATAAAAGAGGGTTTCCTTCTAAGGAAAAAACCCTAACATAACTTCTACCATGGAGGAATGTACATTTGTTTTGGGTGTAAAGTCTTGATGGGGTATAAACACGGCTGGAAACAAATACCTATGAATCAAGAAGATAATCAGGCTCCACAACCAACAAACTTAGGGGCACATACATCAAAGAAGAGTAGCTATGTACCTAGGGAAGTATCCAAGGCAAAGAAGGAAAGGTCAAAGGTAAAATCACCTTGTTTGAGGAAAACCCTAGCTAAGGAGAGGACACATGGAAACTAAAATAATAAGGTGGAAAGCTCATATTGGAATGAGTGTTCCAATATTTCATGGCATAATAAAGGTTTCTATATCCAAATAAAGTGGTTTTAAGTTTTGTTTCCAAAATATGAAGCATTGGTATATAATTACTTAGAAACATCATTAAAAACTAAAAAAGATGATTTGAATTAGTGATCAGGTGGAAAGTAAAAGTAAACAATACACAACGTCTGAATTTGAAGGTAATCAACAACACAATGCATGTGAATGAGGAATATAGGCATCATGATTGATGTGTTTTTTGAAGCTTATTTTTATCTTACAAGGAGCAATTTTGGAAGTAGATTTTGACTTAGTGGTCTGTTCAAGTATGAAAAAGATGCATCCTTAGAGTAAGAGATTCTGGGCTATAAGTCACATGTCAAATATCCTTCAAACATGATCTTATATGCTTGAAGCTAAAAGTTCAAGGCCCATCAAGGATTCCCTTCCAGGTGACCTTATCAGAATTGATAGATTTGGTTGCACTCTTCTAGGAATTATCACTAAATCCTGGATATTAATGAAACTACATATGAGCCTAAAGATCACCATGCTAAAATAGGATGTTGTAGGATACATGAAAAAGAATTTTTAGTTTGGGAATATTTCTTATGTTGGATCCATCATGGAAAATGAATTTAATATTCCTTTCAAAGTAAAGACCATTGTAGAAATTTAGAGTGGGAGCTATTCAAGGCATAGACATGTTTGACTGAGAGATGGGGGATGCGTGTGTATCTATGTATTAGACCTGGATAAGAGAGAATTAGATGCCTTATGAAGACCTCCTTATGCTCATTTGTTAGAAAAATTAAATGCCTAAGAGAGAAGAGACTTTTCATGTGCTAGTTTAAGCCGACCTCAAGCACCATCTATGGATTTCATTTTATCCATGCTTTCAGTATTGTTAATGAAAACTATCAACAAGAGATGTGGCAGCAAGAAGGTTATTTATTTCAAAACTAATATCCATGCATAAATAGCCTTTTTTTAATGGTCTATCTATCGTAATGAGGGTGCAAGTTTGGACCTTTTTCTATTATTAAGAATTCATTACCTTTATAAAAAATTATGGTCTTAATTTTTTATCTATAAATTGCCGTGGATATTCCACTAGAATAGTTTGTCACAACAAATCTGGTAAATAATTGAAATCTTTATTATTAAGGTTATTTTTCCTTTAGATTTCCAAAATACTTAGTTATTGACTTTTTCTGCTTATGCATGAAATAGATAAAATGCGAAAAAATGGAGAATAGTAAAATACAATCACACCATCCACAAATAAACAAAAGATATGACCTGGGAAACCCAATATGGAAAAAAAAAAAAAACACAGCTAGAAGGTGAGGTTGCTCTGCTCTCTTTTCTTTGGTATATAAATGATGCAAGTACAAAGAAAGAGGCACTCTATGTGGAGTTACCTTTAACCTATGACATGTGTGGTTGCTACATTATCTATCCTCCTTTGTTATGCTCACAAAATTCCACTCTTAGATGTTTTTCTCAGCTATGGAACAAGATGAAATGCAAAATAATGGAACCCCCTTCTCCTCCTAGTGGCTCAGAATTTAACATAGCCTAATAGCTATCTAGGGGTAGGATTTTGACTTCCTAAACCCTCAATTATGAAATTAAATATGTGGCTAACCCCATATGCATGAGTAACGGGGGTGGACTTGCCATCCTCCCGTACCATGGTGGTCAACACAGTAGGTCAACTTGCGGGAGGTATAACTTTTTCATACAAACTCTGATTGATGCACGATTTGCACCGTTGGAAAGGTCTCAATGTTTAGAATACTTTCATAAGGATCTAGCTATTGTAGGAAATTTTTAACCCAAAAATATGTCGTTTGATGCCCCAAAATGACCTTGAAAGGTTTTAGACCCCAATTTTCCAAACTGTGACTTGCCACTAAAATGGCCCAACAAGATGATTCCTCCAATTTGTTCGACTATGAAAGGATCAAGATAGATGAAAAACAATATAATGATCCAATTTGGATCATACCTCCCTATTTAGGGAGGCTTTTGGTCCCCAAAATATTTACTAAATGAGGTGAGGAAATTTTTCCTCTACCTTCTCCCTGGAGTACCTCTTTTCTTTGCCTAGAAGTTGTCCTTTCAAACCAATCTGCCAAAGCTCATGATGCCTCTGTCTTGTAGTTCTTGACCACTTCTGCAAAATTGTGTCCTCTAATAACTCTGGTTGAGCATCTCATGCTAAGTCCTCTATGGAAGGTAGGAATTTCTCCTCCTCCTGATCAAACATGGAAGGCTTAAAGAGTTTGAGATTCTCCACATTAACTTATGAGTAAATGTACATGTATGGGGGTAGACCGATCTTTTCCAATACCTTGAGAGTACCATACCATAGAGCCTTGATCTTCTTACCATGACCCTGTATCCTTTCCTTATTTAGTTGTAACCATACTCTGTCTCCCACTCTAAATGTTATCTCTGTTTTGTGTTGGCCATGTGTAGCCTTGTACTTTTCATGTGACTTATTCAATGTCTATTGTACTTGAAAATGGATCTGCGTGATCTTCTCAACAAATTTTCATTCTTTTAATGCATCTCCTGTGAGGTCCTCCCTCACTACTCATTTTTTTTCCATATACAACATCTAAGGGTGAAGGTGGAAAATATCCAAAGAAAGCTTCTTCAAAAGGTGGCATACGAATAGAAGTGTGGATTTTTCTATTATAAGATTGTTGTATATAGATCAGATTTTCATCTTATGTCTTCAGATGCTTCTGATTGTAACCCCTCAAAAGTTGCACCAAATTCATGTTGACTACTTCTATTTTCCCATCTATCTGTGGATGGAATGTTGTATACCTCTTTAACTTAGTGTCCATCTTCTCCCACAATATAGTCCAAAATGCACCGAGAAATATTGTATCCCTATTTTAGATGATGCTCCTTGGTATCCCAAAGTGCACCCAGACTTGTTCAAAGAACTTATAGTTGTGCATGCACAACTGAAAGTTCGATTATGTTTTCACTCAGAAGAATGTTGGTACTAAGATAATGGAGTGATATGCTAGGACATATCAGAAATTGTTCGCTGATTTAAATACTACAACACATGCATTTTAATTTAATATGACAGTTGATGTAAATTGTGAATGTGATGATGCATGTTATGTGTAGGAAATGATTGGGACTATTAATAAAGGACGATTTTCAATGATGGACATCCTCAAGCATAAGAGAAGTACAGGAAGATTGATGATAAAAAATATTTATGCAACAACTTTGGGGAAATCCCCAGGAAGCACCACTGGTGAGGTAATATCAGAGAGAGTGTTGGCAACCATGACAAGTATAAAGAGTTCATGCCTATGTGGCATAATATTTGGAAGGGATTGGGTAAGAATCCCTTCTAAAATATTTATTATTTTAATTTTATGCATGTGTTTTAGAGTGTTTGTTTTATGCCAATGATACCCAAGCAGGGTATGATTAAGGAAAGAGAGACTTGAAGGAAAGAGGAAGGAACCTCTGGTATTCAAGGATGATCCTTTCAAGAAATCTCATGAACTAATGTGTCATGAATGCATTGACCAATTGGGAATGATTAGGAACAATAATTCTCATGAGTAGCACATCAACTGAATTCATTAAGAAAATGAGAGGACATGTAATGAACTACCCATTATGGAAGATGTATCTTACGATATTCTACCAGAGTTAAAGAACGATAAAGAGATAAATTGGGTGGCCTTAAATGTTTGCACCCTGGCTACCAATGAAGAAAGAATGATTGAATGCATTCATGTGAAACTTTTAGTTTCATGTGTTCCAATTTGAGGCTACGATTGACTCAAAGTAGGAGGGACAATATTGTTGTAATAATGAAAATGGATAGGGAATCCATGTGGGAGAGGTTGGTTGAGTTCCAACACACCATGGAAAGAGTGCCTAACATGAAAAATAACAATCTAAAATAAATGCAAGTGTAATATTATAGATATAAAAAAAGTATGCAGAATAGAAATAAATAACTAGAAATGGCAGATGAACAACAATATAATCAGAACAACACCACAATAATACCAAAATGATACCAGAAGAACACCAGAAAGAGCACTTCGATTACTGAGAGCAATGTTAACTTGCCTCTTCGAGGGGAAACCTCCAGCAGAGGAGAGATCTATTACAACAATATCCAAGACACAAGTTCTCATAACCTCGACTCCTATTTATACTAACTATGTCTATCAAAATAACCATCTAGAGGAAGACCCTTCTAGAAGCGAAAGCTTCTATTAGGATTTCTTACATTGAAATTATTCTTCCTTATTTCTAGGCCTTATTAATATTGACCTTTATTACATGGAAATATATTATTCTACCTACGTGAGGGGTTAGGTCCCAAACATGCCCTCCCCCTTAAAAACATCCTTGTCCTCAAGGCTTGAGATGGGGAAATTGCTACAGAATGGTAGCTGGTTTCCAAGTGGCATCTGCTGGAGTTGTATATTTCCATTGGACTAACACTTCCTTGATGGTGTGCTGACGCAAACGATGCTCACACTGGTCCAATACTACTTGTGGCTGTATCCAAATGGATCCTTCTTCATCCAACTCGGGAAGGGTGGTTTGGGTTTGACACTTAGTTCCAATCACCTTCTTTAAGCAGGAAACATGAAAAACATGATGGAGCTTTGAATGACTGAGCAAAGCTAACTGATAGGCCACCTGTCCCACAAACTTGAGAACCATATAAGGACCATAAAATTTGGGCACCAGTTTCTGACATTGGTCAGCCTTGAGGGAATTTTTCTTGTAAGGTTGCAGTTGAAGAAACACCTGATCCCCTTCTGCAAATTGATGTTCAAAGCGACCTTGATCTGCTTGTTGCTTCATGCAATTCTGGGCCATGACCAAATTCTCTTTGAGGGTAAGGAGAATAGCCTCTCGAATTGTAAGCGTTTGGTCAATCGCCTGGACTTTCGAGACACCTGGAAAATATGAGAGAATTGAAGGTGGATTTTGTCCATATACCGCTTCAAAAGGAGTCATGCGGGTAGCTGTGTGGTATGAAGTGTTGTACCACCATTCAACTAGTGGTAACCATTGAGCCCACTGATGCTTCCTTTCTGATGCAAAAAACCTCAAATATGTTTCCAAACATTTGTTGACAACTTCAATTTGGCCATCAGTACAAGGATGATAAGCTACGCTGAGATGAAGTTGGGTGCCTTGTAGCTTGAACAGTTCTTCCCAAAATTTGCTGGTGAAAGTTGGGTCGCGATCATAAACAATAGAATGTGGCATGCCATGAAGCTTGAAGACCTGATCCATGAAAATTTGAGCCACAATGGATGTTATAAATGAGTGTTGAAGAGCACATTAATGAGCATACTTGGAAAGATGATCAACTACCACCATAATGACTGATTTATTGCCCAATTTAGGTAAGCCAACAATAAAATCCATAGAGATATCTCGCCAAATAGTAGTTGGAATCGGAAGCAATTGGAGTGTGCCCAAAGATTTGACTGTTTCTCCCTTGTTACATTGACACACATCACATTCAACCACATAATTACGAATGTCCTGTTTCATACCATCCCAGAAAAAAATAACGTTTGACCCGGTCATAGGTTTTGGTAAACCCAGAGTGCCCAGTTTTGGATGTAGCATGAAGCTCAGAAAGTACCATGGATTTAAGTTTTGATTGTTTATTTAAATATAAACGACCTTTGTATTGAAGCTCCTCATTAAGCCAAGAGTACCTTGGGGAAACTAGAAAATTGGACTGCAATTGTTGTATCAGATGCAAACTTTTGGGATTGTGTAGCCATTCTTGGAGAACAACTTGGAGCCAATCTGGGAAAATGAAGGAGAGAGAAAAAAGGGACCCTTCATCTTCATATTTTTGGGAAAGGGCATCAACAACCACATTGTCTTTTCAGTTCTTGTAAATGATCTCATAATCATATCCAAAGAGCTTAGTCACCCATTTTTGTTGATCAGGGGAGGAAAGGCGTTGTTCCAAAAAATACTTAAGGCTTTCATGATCTGTCTTAATTTGGAAGTGTTTCCCCAATAGATAAGGGCGCCAAGAATCTATGACATGCATAATAGCCAACATTTATGTTTCATAGATTGATTTGCCCAAATTTCTCTCGGACAGTTGTTTGCTAGTAAAGGCCAAAGGCCGACCCTCTTGCATAAGAACAACGCCAATTCCTTTCCCAGAAGCATCACATTTGAGGACAAAGGTCTTTGTGAAATAAGGAAGGGCCAGGACTTGAGTGGTGCACATGGCTAGCTTCAAGGTTTGAAAATCCTAAGCAGCTGCTGGAGTCCAAGTGAAAGAATTCTTCTTAAGGAGTACAATGAGAGGTGCTGCAATCTTCTATAATTCTTAAAAAACTTGCAAAAATAACTTGTTAAACCCAGAAATCCCTACAAGATTTTGAGAGTCTTTGGGTGAGGCCAATCTTTCATAGCTTCAATATTTTTAGGATCCACCCTGATGCTGACCTTGCCCACAAGATGACCCAAGTACTCTACTTCTGAGGCACCAAAATAAAATTTAGATTGTTTGAGGAAAATTTGGTGCTGGGAAAGTAGATGAAGAATTCAATCCACATGAGCAAGATGGTCTGTCCAAGTTTTGCTATAGCCGAGGATATCATCAAAGAAGACCAACACAAAATTACGAAGAAAAGGACAGAAGATATGATTCATGAGGCTTTGGAAAGTGGAGGGAGCATTACACAAGCCAAAGGGCATGACCAAAAACTCATAGTGGCCCTCATGAGTTCTAAAGGCAGTCTTAGGAATGTATGCCCCTTTCATACAGATCTGGTGATAGCCCGAACAAAGATCAAGTTTAGTAAATAAATGGGCGCCACTCAATTCATCCAAGAGGTCATCAATGACAGGAATGAGAAATTTTTCTTTAATGGTGAGTTTGTTGAGGGCGCGGAAGTCAGGACACATGCGCCAAGAACCTTTTTTCTTAAGGACCGTGACCATAGGCAAAGAGTCACTAGTACATATGACCAAATTTTCGATGGTTGTTCATTGATATTTCCACACTTATCCGTCGCAATTTCCACGAAAGCCGATATTTTTTTCATCGTAATAATTTCATCGCTATATCCACGATCCAGGTGTGCGTGGAAACATCGATGAAATTAGCTATCCACATGTCACCACCTTCAATATTGGTTAACCTTATGCATCGTCGCAATTACGATGAAATTTCATCGCAATACCAACGAAGAAATGTGGCAATTACGATGAAACTTCGTCGCAATTGGGACGAAAAGTTATGCCAAGCCAATAACTTGCAATGCAGTTGTTGAATGTGTGACGAAAGCCCGTCGCAACTTGTGACGAAACTATGTGGTAATATCGACGAGTGCTATATCTCAAAACCATATTTACGATGGACTTGCTGTATATGCGACGAAACTTCATGGAAAAGTACGACGAAGTTTCGTCGCTATAGTGACGGTTATGGTAAAAAAGTAAAAAAAAATTCGACGAAATTTCGTTGATATTGCGACGATGACTGTAGGTTTAAAAAAAAAAAATTACATGAAATATGGTATTACCATATTACATTGTAATATGGTATACCATATTGTATGCCATATTACAATGTAATATGGTAATGCCATATTACATTGTAATATGGC
>ML830179.1:39608-56617 GCA_009831015.1 Picea engelmannii | reverse complement strand
TATATATATATATTGCAGGACTGTTGAGAGGGGATATGCTGAAAAAGAGACCACGATGGCTGGAGAAAGGTGGTGGAAGGCACCTAGAATGGTGGCGTTAACTTCCACCGAGAACAATACCGTATTTGGACTTCACTGGCCCGGAGAACCAAGAGCGGCTCGTTGGCCCCAAATTAAATGTCTCGCAAGCTGGTAGGTATATGGCTCCTCGAGAATTAATGAGGGATGGGAGGGGGGTGAACCGCCCATCCATAGAGCCGTCAGTCCTGACCAGTGCAAGGGAAATCGCGCCACACGCAACCTCACAAGAGGATAAGGCGTGAGGGAGAAGTGATTGGGGGAAGAGGCGAGGGGAGGAAGAGAACTCTGGAGATATGCAGAGTGAGTGATAGCAGAGAAGGGGGAGGGTAACCCTCGTTCTTGGTCACTGGCAAATAGAGACACAGTCTCGCAGCATCGTGGTCTTAGCTCGGGGGTGGCTAGTAGTAAATCCTATTGGAATCGTTGAGCCTACGGTTGGGTGGAAACGAGCACCCCTCTCAGCAATTGCAATTACTTCCGGTGTTATTGCTGATAAGTGTTTTACATCTTACACCTTGAAATTCATATGCTGACATATATGCTCATAAACTGTGAAATTGTGAATGATTACAGTATAAAGATTGTTTGTGTAGTGTTTTGATAAGAAAGGGTAGATGTATGCTTGTAACAGAAAAACCATGCATTGCTTATGTTGATAGATAAATTTAATTATGCGAAAGTTGAACCAAGTTAGACTTCCAGTCCGTTCTCAGGAATTTGTTTCCCCTTATCTGTCTCCAGGAATGCCCCAGAATAGAACTCTCCACAGAGTTACCCCTCTTGGAAAATTTTACCAAGAACCTCGAAAAAGGACCTAAATGCGCAAGTCTTAGCAACCTTGTATGAGGAAGAATGATCCTCTTGAAATCTCGAAGTAGTAGCATAGGGATAAGTATCGATCGACGAACGAGATCCCGTCAGAAGATCTGCGGTCGTTCACGACCGTTAGATTGGCGGAAGAAACAAGGGCATTACATGCCTTACCCCTTTTCTTTTATCTTCGTGAGTAGGGAGGAAATCGGGACTGTAGATCCCCAAGGTCTATGGGAGTATCTGGACCGTTGGCTTTTCCCCGTCCAGAGAGCAGTGGGAGAGTGCACAGTGTAGGATAGGTCTGATTCGTTGGATCTTAGCTAGAAAACTCGATAGTCGTTGGATCTATTAGGAGATGTAGGAGGGTTAAGCCCTCGTAAACAGGGGTGAAGGTCCCAAAAGAGGAGTCGGTACACGGCGTGGGACTAATCTGAGTTGTCAGATCTTATCTAGAAAACCCGATGGTCGTTGGATATACTAGGAGATGCATGAGGGTTAAGCCCTTGTGAACAAGGGAAAAAGTCCCTAGAGAGGAGTCGGTATCGGGGATTCAGAGTTCGAGAGTTCGAGAATCTCGATGACAAGAGATCGGGACACTCCATGGTGAAAATCTCGATATAGATCTAGACCATCCATCCGTGAAGGACACGTGGCAGAGATCAAGAGTCCATCAGTATTTCGGATACCGAGGATTCGAGTTGACAAAGGATTTACATAACTGGGGGTCGCAAATCGTGAAATCGTGAAACAACGAGGACCGTCCATATGAGGGAGGATACGTGGATGATAGTCCCTCGACCCCTCTCTGCCTTTGCAAGAAATGCACGAACATGATCCCTTAGGAGGATCCCAAGGTCTCTAATGACCGTTAGATTTAAGAAAGAGACGCAGGCATTAATGCCACGACCCCTTTTTCCCTTGCAAGAGATGAAGGAATCGGGACCGTAGACCCCATGGTCCATGTAAGTACCTGGACCGTCCATCTATAGAGCACACGTGGCCACTGGTAAGTGCTTCGGCATTTCAGCACCCAAGAAATAAAAGGCCAAAGAACCCTTGTCTTCACGAGTCACGAAATCCCAATCACCGAAACCCCGAAATAGCGTGAGGTGTGAATAAGTTTGAGAAAGGCAGGATTTAATCATGACCGTTCATCATCCTGAAAAGATCACGACTGTTGATCTTGGCTGAAGTTCGCCGCCATCCATCGGAGGGACACGTGGCTTCCAGTTGGCGCTTCGACGTTTCGACATCCGGGAAACCAGAGGGCTAGAAAACCTTGCCCCCGCGATTCGGGAAATCTGATGCCCGAAATCCCGATACGTGTTGTAGTGAAGAGGAGAAGTGTCGAAAGAATCAGGACCGTCCATCAAAGGAGACGCGTGGTGAGCGGTCAGAGATTTGGGAAAAGTCCCGAAATCCCATGGACCGTTGGATCCACACTCTTAAGAGTCGTCGATCTCTTACACGAACTTCCATATCGGAATTCAGAAATTTAAATGACAAGGAGTCTTGGAATCGTTGCATTTTGAACTCCCGAGTACCGAAACCCCGAAAGCACCCATACCATTGGATCAGGAGAGGCTTACCGCCGTTGATCTCCCCTTGGAGGGAAACTTGGGAGACTTCATGGTTTTCGGGGATTTGAATGGGAAAGGAAGAATTCATGCATCGTGATTTCCCAAATCACGAAAGGCCGGTAAGGGCTTTGTCGGTTTAAGCGCGTGGTCATGAGGACAAGAACCAAACAAGAAACTTGTACTCGCCAACCCTTTCGGGGTTCGGTGCTCCGTTGTGTTGGGGTTTGCAGAGTCGAAGGACTCAACACTCTGGTAGCGCTGAGTCGCGATGAGCGTTGATTCGTGATGAGCGAAAGAATGCCTTATTTGTTCGACCTGTGGTCGTGACCCTCGATCCTATGGGAACAGACGAGGGAAGAGCTAGCTTATGCTAGACCTCCGTAGACATTTCGGGGGTCTGACCATTGAGATATCGACGAAAATTTCGATTTCACATGGTGGGTATGTGACACCAGGGATTGTTGGACAGAGGATAGCAATAGTTGTTAAAGAGGTGGTTGAGGTATGTTGAAAACCTCAGTGACACAAAGGAGGAACTGATTCACATCTTTGAGCCAGAAGTTGGAGAAACCCTCAGTGATGAGGAAGGGAGATCAGTTTCAGGTCTCATAAACTGCTAGGAGGGCAGAGATGAATTTTGATATTGCCAGGTGGGCAATGATATGGGATCAAGTGAGGATCTCTTAGACTGTCAGGAGAACAGCAGTGGAAATTCATATTGCCAGGTGGGAAATGATATGAGATTAGCAGAGGACCTCAGAAATTTCCAAGTGGGTAGAAATGGACTTTCAAGTTGCTAGGTGGGTAATGGAAAGAGACCAGAGGAAGGTATTGTGTACTTCCAGAGGAGTAGTGATGAAAGTTCAAATTTCCAGGTGGGAAATGAGATGGGATCGGTTGATCTCATAGACTACCAGGTGGGCAAAAGAGAAGTCCCAAATTTCCAGGTGGGCAGGGGGAGAGTGATGAGGTTGTTTGAGAGTCTCACGAACTCTGTTGAGAGTTCATGTCAACAAGGAGCGCTGATAGGTGAAAATTCATGTGGATTTGCAGACCACATGAATGAAGGTGATGACAAGTTAAAAACTTTCACCATCCAAGAGAAATATCGGAAGACCATTCTGATTATTGGAGGGATCAAATAATTCCTACCAAACAACCAAGTGAAGGCCATTGCACATGATGAAAGTGCAGCAGGAAGGGAAGGACAACCAACAGTGATTGTCATGACGAAGGAGCAGGTATCAAAATCTACCTGAGGAAAAGAAGAAGAAGAGCACATAGTTGAGATGCTCACTCAATGGGAGATAGAATTGAGGATGTTGGAGGATTGGTTGGACAATCTAGAACCAGTATATGGCTTCCAGAAGACAGTCATGCAAAATTCAGGAGAAGAGCATTCGACCGAATGGCTCAAATTTTTCATCCAGGAAGTTGAAATAGAGATGATTGCAGCATTGGAGCTTGCAGCAAAAGAGGAAACAGACAGCAAGGACCTTGTTGATCTGTATGCAGAATTGGAATCCCTAGAAAGAAGGGTAATGGTGAAAAGCTTGCACATCCAACAAGATAAGTTGGAGACATATGGAGGAGCATACCAGCCAATGGAGCAGCTGGAGGAAGTTGGACTTGAACCAATGCAAGAAGAGCTGAAAAAAGAAGACAATATGTCAGAGAAGGAAGAAGTTGAGCAGCAGCTCGGAGATAAGACTGCAGAACTAGAGTCGGCAGCAGAGTGGAAAGATAATGCCACAGGAGAAGAAAATGACATGGGGGATCATGATGGTCTACCCACTGATAAGGAAGAATTGCAGCAGAGAAGAATGCATAAGAAGAGCTAGCCACTGAAGCAGCTGGACAGAGTAATAGAAGAGATCAGGAAGTTTATGTTGAGGTCAACAGAAGCAGTCAGCAAAGGAGAGTTCAACAGAGGAGATCCTTCCATAGCAGCAGGGAAGAAACAGAAGAAGAAGCAACAACAACAACAACATAGTTGAAGAGGAGCAAGAGGACAACTCTAGAAGAGAATTTGGGATCCAGGTGGATTTCAACACTAGAGAAGAGGAGCTCATGAGAAAAGCTCATGTTTTTCCTAGTAGGGGAGTATGATGCAGGAGCATCGCTCCACCTCATCAAATGTGTCAGCACACAAACACGCAATGGATAAAGGGAGAGGCATTAACCTCCCATTTTTTTAAATTTAAAATAATCCTATATGGATTTTCATGTTGTAAGGCTATAAATGTCGGGCCATACCTTTGTACAGGTAGTGGTTGGATTTCCTTAAAGGGATGCTGGTAGTAGGCCCAGATCGTAGTCAAGTCTGGGTAAACATTTATGAAACTTCAATGTAATAGATGAGGTTAGGTGAGAGAGGACGAGCTCACAGAGCCCCTCTTTGGTAAGGATATATTGTATCATATTTCAATAGGCAGAGAATGATAGAGAGGTCTGGGTAGAGAGGCCTTAGGAGGTACAATAGTTCTAAGAGAGGGAGCTTGAGAGAACTGGGACTCTGTTACATTCCAGTTTTTTGTAAACATCTGTATAGACACACAGAGATAATAGAAAAGTCATTTTTTCTGCATATCGTGTGTTTATGTGTTTATATGTTTTTATGCATTTTCATGTTTGAATGCGTAGACTGGTGAACCATCATATGAGTTTCAATTGTTTCTCCTCTTTGAGTTTCTGAGTGAAAGCAGTGCACACAGTTCGCAAAGAACACGTTGACAGAGTTTTAACCTCAAGGGAAATCTTAGGATGGATATCATTGAACCTTCATCAATAAAAGTGCAAGGAGTGCACGGGAAGAACTCTTTATCGAATTCAGAGAGAACCAGAGTTATTGAGAACTCTATAGAGTTCTTCCAGGTGGTCATTAAGCTAGGGAAAGTGTGCACAGAATAACTCTGCATTGAGTTCAGTAAGAAACAGAGTTAATGAATACTCTATGAGGAAAAAGCTCAGCAAGGTGTGCATTGAGCAGAAGAACGCCAGGAGGGCGAGAAGTATTTCTTGTTCAAGAAATCCTTCGGATTTTGAGTATGACGAAATCCCAAGAATGCAAGGTGTGCGTGGGAGATCGAAATATTTTAATAGATCAAGCTCATGACGAGTAATGCAAAAGGTGCGTAAGATTCAGAGTTGTTCTAAGTCCTAAAGCTCAAAGGAGGGATAACGCTACAAGGGTGAAGCGAGACCAAGAGTCAGATTCACAGGAGGAAGTCTAGAGGCCGAGATCTTTGGATGTGGACTAAGTATTCCAAGTAGGGAGAATTCTAAATCTCAGGAGGAGGAGCGACAGCAATCATTGGATAGGCTATGGAAAGGAGCCTAGACCGTTAGATCTACATCCAGCAAACAAAAGTAAGTGCGGGGGAGAATAACAGATCCCAACCATTAGATCTAGGCGAAGAGGATCAACAACCATCTGATCAAAGGAAGGTGCATGACCCTTAAATCTTGCATGCATAGGAGAGAGAATATCTCAAGGTTTGAAACTTGAGATTCCCGAAGTGTGGAGAGAAGAAGGGACGGAATGAATCTGGATCATTGGATCCGGAGGAAATACGTGTCAACGGGTCGGAAGATCCAAGGTAAGGCGTAGGTTTAAGTGTTGAAATAGTAGAAGCACGAAGAGATGAAGAGCTGAGAGAGTTCGATCTGTGAGGGGACACTTGTCACCAGATCGCGAGCTCCGGGGAAAGTTACCCTGGAGTTTCAGTTTGAGAACTGAAATAGTCAAAGTCTCGAGAGTTGAAGTAGTTATGAGTCGTCAGAGAATTCGAAGTGAATCTGAGTCGTAGGAATAGGAGAGGAGACATGGTGACGATCTGAGCACTTCAGGTAAAGTCCCTAAGTGACCTTTACCCGTCAAATCAAGAGGACACATGGCATAGATCTATGCACTCTGGGTAAAGACTCGAAGTAAACTTCAGTCATTGATTCAACGAGGAGACACGCGGTAGAGGATTATCAACTCTGGATAAAAGCCACAGGGAGGCAAGAGTTTGAAATTTGATATTTCTGAAGCCCAAAAATCCGAAGAGACAAGAGTCATCGATGTGAAGGAGGACACGCGGCGCCAGATCTAGAACTCCGAAAGAAAATTGAGGAGGAAAAGTCCGAGGACCCGGAGAAAATATTGGTCGTTGATCAAGGAAGAAGTCATATGACCGTTGATGTGGTTGAGGAGGCCAAAGTCCTGAAGCAGGAGCACGGGCATTGATTGGGAAGGAGACGTGTCAGCAGATCTTCCACTCCGGAAGATACCCAGTCAGCAGAGGCAAGGATTTGAGGCTTGAAAGTCCCGAAGGCCGGATTAGCGGAGGAGATCATGGCCACACATTTAAAGGGACAAGTGTCGTAAGATCTTTCATTCCGAAATATTTCCACACAGAGGTAGCAAGGGTTTGAAAATTCAAAATATCGAAGTCTGAAATCGTGAAGAGATCTAGTCCGTATATTTGAGGAGGACATATATGAACTGTCAATCTAGGATACCGTCAAGATCGAGAGATCGGTGGTCCCACAATATCACATGGATTGGAAGTGTGTGAGCTTTAGCAAGAATCCATGTGGTCATGTGAGGAAATCGTCCAAGGTCACATGCAAAGAGGTAGATTAGCAAAGGGATATTGTGAAAGTTGAGAATCGAGATTCTCGAAGGCCGGACTAACGGAGGAGATCTTGGTCATAGATTCAAGGGGACAGGTGGAAATAGATCTTCCACTCCAAGCGATTTCCATATAGAGGAGAGTGGATTTTGAGAGTTGGAACTCCCAAAGGCCGGAAAGGTAGAGTCAACAACATCCATTGATTCAAACGGATTATGTGTCGACAGATTGTATAGATCTGTGGAGATGCGTGGAAGGAGGAAGGAAGAGCGGAACAGAGATCGATAATATTCGTTGATCACAGGCAATGGCAAAGGAGCATAGATCGACGAATAGAAGGGATTGCAGGGCCAGGACATGCTCGGACGATGATATTCCTTGAGTGGGCCACAATTTCAACCATTGTTTTGGTGATGCGATACGTGTCAGTTGGAGGAGGATTGCGGGGTGATAAGCGGGTTGGTTTGAAACCACTCTTACTCTTGCCCGCAATCATGCATTATCACAAGGGAATGACCCAAGGAAATATGAAGAAGGGGCTAGTGAAAAGGAGTTAGCGCCCATGAAATGAAGAGTGCCCAGAGTGCACTAAGACAGAAGGTGTGAGTATCACAGGACCTGCACCAAAGGAATAAAAGGGTCTGTGTAAAATTAATCCAAGTTCGATCAGGAGCTCGAAGAGTCGATACGACTCAACACTTGGAAAGATCCAGAGACTGGGAGGTCATAGAACCCCAAGAGGGGAGGGGGGTTGCATCATACTACATGTTACCTGGTCAACAGATCACCCGCATCAGCGTTGGATGACAAGACTCCACAAGAGGTATGGACTGGTAAGGAACATTCTCTCACACATCTCAAGGTATTTGGTTGTGATGCATATGTTCATGTTCCAAAGGAAAACAGGTGTAAGCTAGATAAGAAGGTCGAAAAGTGTATCTTTATTAGATATAAATATGGTCTCAAAGGTTCTAAGATTTGGAACCCAAAAACTAAGAAGGTAGTGTATAGTCGAGATGTGGTATTTAGAGAAATGAAGGATGCTATTAAACAGGAATTCCTACCAAGTAAGGAAGAACTAGAGAAAATAGAGTTTGATTTACAGGATGATGAGTCGGACTCTAAAGAAGAACATGAATCAAAATAAGAAAATCCTCATTCTCCAGTATTGAGGAGATCAGTTCAAGAAAGACGGCTACTGGAAAGGTATACTCCATCTAATTTCCATTCAAATTTTGCTTTGTCTATTACTGATGATGATCCTAGAACCCTCAGGGAGATAGTGGATTCAGAGGATGGAAATATCTGGAAAAGGGTCCTGGACAAAGAAATGGAATCTTTGGATAAGAATGAGGTTTGGGATCTAGTGAAGTTGTCAACTGGAAGAAATCCCATTGGAAGCAAATGGTTATTTAAAAAGAAATTGAATGCAGAAGGAAAAGTGGAGAAATACAAAGCTCGGTTAGTAGCAAAGGGGTATTCCCAAGTTGAGGGAATTGATTTTGGTGAGATTTTTTCTCATGTTTCCAAGTTAACCTCTATAATATGTGTGCTATTTGTTGTTGTTGCATTTGATTTTAAAGTAGAACAAATGGATGTGAAGACAACATTCCTACCTGGGGATCTGGAAGAAGAAATCTATATGAAGCAACCAGAAGGTTATGTTGTGAAGGGAAAGAAGGAGTTGGTATGCAAGTTGAAAAAGTCCATGTATGCTTTAAAACAATCACCAAAGATGGGGTATCAAAAATTTGATACTTATATGCTGTGACTTGGCTTCACAAGAAGCAAAGAGGATCATTGTGTGTATTTTAAATTAATATGTGATCATTTAATTTATTTGGTCTTATATGTGGATGACATGTTGCTGATAGGAAACAACAAGGAGATTATCCAGGATGTGAAAACTTGGTTGTCCTCTAAATTTGACATGAAGGATCTCGGTGCTTCAAATTTCATTTTGGGCATGGAAATTAAAAGAGATCGAAAAATAAAGAAACTCTGGTTAAATCAGAGAAAATATGTCAAGACAATATTTCAGAGGTTTAATATGCAAGAATGTAAATCGATCAAGGTTCCTATTCCTGTTGGTGTAAAGTTATATGTGGATCAGTGTCCTAAGACACATGAAGAGGAGGAGTACATGTCGTGTGTTCCATATGCGAGTGCAGTTGGCAGTTTGATGTATGCATTGGTATGTACTAGACCGAACATTGCACATGTAGTGGGAGTTTTGAGCAGGTATATGTCAAAACCAGGGAAGGAGCATTGGACAGCAGTAAAAAGGGTTTTTAGGTATTTGCATGGCACTTCTAGCCATTGATTGTGCTACGAAGGGAGATCGGGATTGGACAGAGTGGTGGATATACATGGCTTTGTAGATGCAGACTAGGCTGGAGATATGGATCATAGGAGATCTACAAGTGGGTATGTGTTTAACCTATTTGGAGGAGCGATAAGTTGGATGAGAAAAAGGCAGGCTATAGTGGCACTTTCAACTACAAAAGTTGAATACATGGCAGTCACTCATGCAAGTAAGGAAGCAGTATGGTTACAAAGATTGTGTTCAGGTATTGGGTTGGTACAACAAGCTGTAAGGATACAGTGTGACAGTCAGAGTGCAATTTTTCTAGTGAAGAACTCGGGTTATCATTCAAAGACAAAGCATATTGATATTCAATATCACTTTGTGAGAGACATGATTGAAGAAAAGAAAGTATCATTGATGAAGGTGGACACTTTGAAGAATGTTGCAGATTCATTAACAAAATATGTGAGCACTCGAAAGTTTTCTTGGTGTATAGGATCCATGGGCATTGTTGCCCTAGATTGTTGACTATGTAACATGGTTTTTTGTCGATGGTTTTCTATTTCCGGTTAATGAATTAGGTTTGTTGACTAATCCAGGTCATTGGATTAGGGTTTTGGATGTTTTTGGCTCCTATATGTATATTGTATTGTAAACAAGGTATCACTATGAATGAATATAGAATATGTTGGTTTTCCTGGTTTGGGTTTCCAGGGGAAAAATCTTTGTGTAATGTTTGTATTTGCCATTGTATCTTTTATGTTCTTTTACTAAAAATATGTTTGCAGTAAATATTGTACAAGGTTAAAATCTACAAGTACTGATGCACTTCCAAGTCAAGCATCCAAAATATCTCACCCCTAGTGCACCTCTGCCTAATGGACTAGTCTATCATCGCTCGTTGATGGAAAAAGATGAAATCAAGCGTCGGATCCAAGAGCTTCTTCAAAAGGGGCACATCAGACCCAACTCCTCCCCTTGCGCCAGCCCGATTGTACTAGTGCAGAAGAAGGACGGGACCTGGCAACTCTGCATTGATTATAGAGCATTAAACAAAATCACAGTCAGGAACCGGTACCCAATTCCTAGGATTGATGACCTTCTTGACCAATTCAAGGGGGGAAAATTATTCATCAAGATTGAACTAAAGTCTAGCTACCACTAGGTTCACATCGAACCAACTGATGAATGGAAGACAACTTTGAAATCTAAAGAAGGTCTCTTTGAATGGTTGGTCATGCCCTTTGTCTTAACAAATGCACCAGCCACTTTTATGAGGTTGATGGATGATGTATTGAGACCCTTCACCAACTCTTTTGTGGTGGCATATTTGGATGGAATCCACATCTTCAGCAGAACTTGGGAGGAGCACATGCAGCATATTCAACAGGTTTTGAACACTCTACGGCAGCACAAGCTATATGCCAACTTGGAAAAATGATCATTTGGCATGAACATGGTCCAATACTTGGGATACATTTTTTATTAGCATGGGGTACATGTTGATCCAACTAATATCCAAGTCATCCATGACTGATCATCCCCGACCACACTAACCAAGCTTCGAATCTTCTTGGGATTGGCCAACTTCTACCGACACTTTGTGTTGAGATTATCCCATATTGCATGGGCCCTCATCCAAGTGACCAAGGGCGGTGGCAAGGAAAAGTTCATGTGGGGAAATGAACAACAATGAGCATTTGATGATCTAAAGCATCGCTTGTGCTCATCTCCTGTACTCTCCTTGCTCGATCTGCAACAACCATTCGAGATTGAGATTGATGCATTTGAATATGTTGTAGGCGCAGTTCTCACTCAACATGGTCATCCGGTGGCATACCATAGTGAGACACTCTCAGATACTTTCTATAAATACCCCATCTATGACAAGGAAATGTATTCCATTATACAAGTCTGACGTTAATGGAAACATTATTTTATCACATAGAATTGTAAGGGTCAAGAACCACTTTGGCTTTGTTTTTTAGTCAGAACTTTGATCCTTACAGCATTACCTTGACATGTCACACCTCCATGTTGTACACAATATTCTCTTTGTCATAATTTATTCATTTAAGTTTCAAGTTAGAGTCGGTTGTATGTGATGCCAACTCACTAAGAGAGTTCGCAGCGTACTCTAAGTACATCATGATTTCATCTATCATCATTGCAAATTAAAGAACCATGACAGAGGAGATTTCATTGTTTTCAGCACCATCTTTAACCAATTTTTCAGGTATCATTTTGGATCTCCTAAAATTCTCCTCGAAGTATGCAATTCTTAGTTGAATCAGGCATTGCGAACTGGTAATTTATGACAGTTTGCAAGCAATTAGCACACAACAGAGGATTGTTTTGCTTGTAACTTTTTATTTCCCATTTGGGTTCCTATGAAATTTTGTGTGGAGGACAAATATGGTGTTTTTTACTTGCTGACAAAAATGAAGCTTGACCCACTTCGTACTTTTGGAGAAAAGATAAAAACATCACCTACAGGAAAGTTCGTAGCGCATGTTGAGACAAGCGTTGCGAACTCTAACAGTCTGAAAAATTCGAGCTATGGGAGGGTTGTTAGTTGTTAAGTAAGGTTTGAATGGTCTCCTAGGAGTTATTTGGACATGAGGAACATGTTTTCCATCTCTGTATCAAAGAGAATGACCTTTTTCAAAAGGCATTTATCACAATAGGGAAGATCCCAAAAAATAGGAATTTGTTAGGTTTTGGTTGGAATCTTTTGTAACAAGACTCCTAAATGGAGGAGGATCCTATGTATATCCTTGGTTTTGAAATCCTTATGGTATATAGATATCATCCATTATAAATGAAATGGATTTTGAGAAGGAAAGAATTGGATTCATGAACCAAGAGAGGAGAGAGTTGGAGGAGCAGTTTTAGTTATCATTTGTAAGCCTGAGGGACTATTTGTAATGACATTTTTTGTCATTAAAGATTCATGAGAGTTGTTATCATATTGTCTTATGTTTTTTTACATTTCTTTTTTATCTTCTTGCTTGAACATATTTCTAGTTTTGAGGATCGTAGCTATCGTTGATAGATGGATTCATGAACAACAGAGAATTTGTTGTAGCTTGACCATTAAATCATCGTTTATTGCCAAAGCAATCTTGATCTGTTTGTAGAAAGGATTTATGTACAATGGATGTTCTTCCTTTTTTCATATTCACCATGCTTCTACTCATCATTATATATCCCTTTTTCTGATATACATTTTGATTTCCTTTGATTTGTAGGATGTTATGACTCCTTGCCCAATGGAATGTCTCTATAGACAAGTTGTTGTCCTCTCCCTTTCTTTCCCAGTCTTGTTGATCCACCTACCAAAACCAATTTAATCCATTTATATTTTTATGGTTATTTGGATTGCATTTACAATAGTCTAAGTGTGACTCTCAGTGCTAACACATTATATTCTGGGAAAGGAGACGATCATCCACATTGATCACAAGCCTCTGCAGTTCATACAGACACAGGGGAGTTACAGAATGACCTCCATCAGAAGTGGTCCACCTTCCTGTAGAAATTCCATCTCAACATCAAGTATAAGACAGGGAGAACAAAGCGTGTCATTGATTGCCTCAGTCAACCTCTCGTGGGTGCACTCACCACTGTGCTCCATTCCTGTTGACATGAGGCATCTGAGTGGCCCCAACTTTATCAGCAATATCTAGAATTCACCACCACCTATCAGCTCTAGGGTATGGGTGCGAATGTCACTGATTTTCACATTCATGACAGACTGTTATGCCATCTAGGCCATCTCTGTGTTCCTGCAAGCGAGCATGCAAATCTTATTTGGGAATCCCACTACAGTCAAATGGCAAGACATTTTGGAATAGAGAAAATTGTGGGTGTTCTACATAAACATTTTTATTGGCCAAAACTTCAACAGAACATCGACAAGTATATCATATATTGCACTACATGTGCCATTGCCAAGCCATCCATTAAGAAACAAGGATTATACACCCCTCTTCCTAATCCCGAGATGCCTTTGGAATCCATCTCGATGGATTATATGTCTGGCCTTTCGTCCACCAAGCAAGGCAATGGTTGTATGTTTTTGGTCGTTCATTGGTTTTCAAAGATGGCCATCCTCACAGCCTACAAGAAGAAAATCACAGTGGAAGATACTTCCAAGATCTTTTTCGAATGAGTGTGGGTCCATTTTGGGATACCACAGACCATCATCTTCGATCGGGACAACAGGTTCCTCAGCACATTTTGGTCGAGTCTCTGGTCATTGTTGGAAACCAAGCTCACTAAATCCACCGCTTTCCACCCCCAAACTGACGGCCAAACATAGGTCGTCAATCAGATGATTTTGCATATCATGTGCATGTACAACTCTAAGCATCTGCATACATGGGATGAGAGTCTCCCCTATGTTCATCACAATTACAACATGGCTCTCCATAGCTCCACCTGCCATATCCCATTTCAGGTGGGACTCGGGTTCCAACTCTTGGGTCCCATTGATGTTGCACTACCTCTTGCAACCACACAGATAGAATCTTCCCATGTTCAATCGCAGACTGAAAAAGCCACCAGATTCATTGAGAGGATTCAGCACATATTCCAATGAGTCCATGAGATTTTTCAGAAAGCCAATGCTAAGTAAAAGTAGTGCCATGATCAACACAGGGTATCGCACCAGTTTTACAAGGTATAGTTACATTTTCAGAAAGAGAATCTCACAAGGCCCCATCGAAATCTCTTCCCACTTCGCTATGGGCCTTACACTATTACCAAGGTTGTGGGTAGCAATGCTTTTGAGATCAACACTCCACCCTTCCTTGGCTTGCACCTAGTGTTCAATGTGGACCTCCTTCGGCCAGATTTTCCACCATTATTTGACACCTCAGAGATCGCAAAATAGATGACACCAACAAAGATCAACCCTGACTGCATGGAACAGGAATCCAGTGATCAAATAGTGGACACACAGGTCAAGGGCACTCGCCAGCAGAGGATCCATATTTATCGGGTTGTCAAGGCAGGGAAGCTCCTACACCAAGGAAAGTGGCTAACTCGCGGCCAAATTCAGCAGAATTTTCCTCACCTGATGGGGGAACTTACCGCAATGGAGACCATTGCTTCCTAAGGAGAGCGGACTGATCTAGGTGGATATTGGTGGCCACCCACCTATTCCAACTGGATCCTCTTAACAGTTTTTAGTTTCACAAATTCTTCTGTAATTGTGGGTTCTACAATTCCAGGGATGTCTGAATCCATACACATCTTCCAGGTGGATACTGGTGGCCTCTCGCCTAATCCAACTGGCTTATTTTGTATGTTTTCATGTCAGCACATCTCGTTGTACTTCCAGGGCCGTTTTGGAGACCTAAACAGTTTTTTTTTGGCTCGCCAAATTCAAACTTTAAAAGGAGTCAGAGTTTGACAATGTAATGTGTATTTCTCAAAAAAAACTTTCCAACAGGCTATCACGCATCTAAAACGGAGGTTGTATGCAAAAGTTACGACCCTGGGAAGTTGAGGTACCAACTTACCCATAGGGGCCCACATAACTTCTAGCATTTCATCTCCTAGAGTTAGGTTTTTGGATGTCTAGGGTTTTAGCATTCATGAGTAATGTTAAAAAGGCCTTTGGAGCCTCATTGTAATCATTTTTCTCAGACAAATGTGCATAGCAGCCACATCTCTTCTCAAAGATAGCTACCACCATTCGAGTTATGTATTTTTACAGTTTCATCCTATTTCATTTATTCAATAGAACATATTGTTCACTCTGTGTTTTTTGTATTCAGTCTGTTAATCAGTTCATTCTGCTCCTAAATCTGGATCATTAAGGGATACCACCCATTTATTTTTATGTTTGCTAATGATATTTTCATGTGTTTGAATGGTCATGATTATCTAAGCTAACTACCATTGAATTATTATGTGTATGATGGAATTCATTAAGATTCCTATAATGGATTCATATTTGAAAATTAATCTATAAGATATTTGTGTATCCATTAAGAGGTTCTTGTCCCACCAATGATGGAAAAGAATGTACACAAAAAAAAGGCAAAAAGAGGTTCATTAACAGACATACATATAATATTATAATATTCCATGGCACATACATAGACTGATGCTACAGAGTCTAAATAGAGTGATTTAGGGAGGAGAGTGGGTGATCAAGATGTCTGTCC
This sequence comes from Picea engelmannii, assembly GCA_009831015.1. Lineage (NCBI taxonomy): Eukaryota > Viridiplantae > Streptophyta > Pinopsida > Pinales > Pinaceae > Picea > Picea engelmannii. The sequence goes on along the minus strand of ML830179.1, from coordinate 41,037 downwards.
TTTTACATGATAACTCAAGTCATTGAAGATAAAGGGACCCAATATCAAGAAATTATCAACAGCTTAGACCAACTCAAACAAAAACTGGAAAAGCTTGACCATAAGTATGATAAATTGATAAATGTCAGATAAATGTCATTTTAGGTTCAAAGGTAGGAACTAAGGGCCAATAGTGTATAATTGATAGGTCACTTTTTTTCATTTTTATGCACTATGATCAACCTCGAAAGTGGGATAGACATGTCTTTAAATAGATCCAATATATATTTTTTATCACTATGATCAAGTCTCATATAGAAGCCAACCAAAACAAGGATCGATTGTACATTTCATTGTATATTATTAATACATAGGGTTACTAAATTACACAAAAAAAAATGACTTATATATTATATAATATATCTATAATATTTATATATTATTGTAATTATTATTATTATTATTTATTTTTAGAATTATTACACTTATATTATTTAATTAAAATTTTAGTTATTTGCTAGTTTTAAGTTTATTATTAAATCTATGTAAAAAGTAATGGTATATTTAACCAATTATGTATTACTTTAAATAAAATATGATATAAATTTAAATGTTTTGGCACTACATCATTTATTGTGTGTGCATGAAAATGTAAACCTTTTATTATTATTTTTAAACCTCACCTCTTAACTCTACACTAACCCAACATATTTGGAAACTATCATTAATGAGACAATATAGATTAACATTCACTATATAACACCTCTAACTTAGTGTGACTTTGCATATGCTTAGTGTGACTTAGCATATGCTTCTATTATTTTAATATTTTCCTTAGGAGTCGCATTTTAGACCCCAAATTTACCCTATTAGGTATTTGGCATGGAGGCTTGCCAAGGTGGAGTCATAATACCAACCATCGTCAATAGCACTAGATTGACTTGGAGGTAAATGATCCATGTGTGGGTTTCCTTTTAAGAGTAATATGGTCTCTTTTACATTACAAAAACCTTCATTAATTATGCTAAAACTTTCACTTTACCATTGGAACTCAATCGCAAACCAGTGCTTTGTGCATTAGGTTATGGAGCTATATAAAAAACCAAATAAATGTCTACAAAGAAAATTTAGGGAAATCCAACAAAAATGAAACCTCAATCTACTATATACAACACCACTCCTTGTCCATAATTTTATAAGAGGAAGAGTAGGAGAGGAAGGTAAAAAGAAGAGGAGGAGGATAGAGAGGGAGACGAAAAAGAATAGGCTCAAGGGGGGAGAAAAGAGGAAATGGGAGAGGAGAGAAGAATAAAAATAGGAAGAGGGGGAGGAGAAAGAGGGTGAAGCAGATGAGAGGGGGAGAAAATAAGGAAGAGGGAGAGGAGGTGGAAAGAAAAATAGGAGGGGAAGAGGAAGAGAGGAAGAGGTGGAGGAGTTGGGGGAGAGAAAA
>ML830179.1:27158-39452 GCA_009831015.1 Picea engelmannii | reverse complement strand
ATATATATATATATATATATATATATTTTTAATTTTTTAATTTACATATTTAGAATATATATATATATATATATAATTCGAATCTGACAGTGAGGATATGGAGGACATTTTCATAACTGATACGAAGTTCATCACCATGAAACGATTAAAAAAATCTACCAAACTAGCATCTCTCCAACCGTCAAATCATCCATCAAGTTCTCATCCTATGGTTACACGTCATAATTGTGGTCCCTCTATCAATGAGGTTGATAGTCGTCTTTCCTCAATTTCCAATTATTTATTATCAGAAGTTTTTGAGTCAGAGAGAAAGGTGGTGGGTCATAGCGAAGGCACTCATGTTTCGATCCTGCATGAGCGTAATGTTGAAGGAAACAAGTGTGGTGAATACAGGAAAGCCTCTTTGTCTTCTAGAAAAAACGTTAGGGTCAACAAAAAATCCATATGTTTAAAGGTTCGAAGGGAACGAAAACGAATGGTGGTTGGGGACGATATAGGAGTGGGATATATCGTCAGGCTATTTGGCAAGAATGTCATGGGTAAATTCTAGGGAAAATGGTTTCTACCCAATGCTCAAATTCTAGTTGGAAAACAACTGGAAGTCTATTATGGGTTATATTCCTCCCTTATTCTTTCTAGAGGGTGGCTCTATTTTGAATTTCTCTCTTGATATGACTTAAAGACTATTTTTAAAATGTCTTGAGGTTGGGGTCCTTCGGGATTATTGTTTAAAGAATGGAATACTTCTTTTGATCCTACTCGAGATGTTTTGTAACCCACAAAAGTCTCGACCATTTTACCAAACCTCCCTATTGTTTTTTGGAGGGAAGAAATCCTTTGAGCGATCGGAAACAACATAGGGGATTTTGTGGGTCTTGAGTCGGGATGGGAATCGAATATATATAGGTGTTGGGAATGGATTCAAATAGAATTTGACCCAAGAGAGGGTCCCCATGATCAAAATTGACCTAGTTTGGGGAGACTACTTGAATTCATAGAGGACTGATCACTGGCGCATCATTTTTAGATGTTACAATTGACATGCAGTTGGACATTTGCAAGCGCAGTGTAGTCGGACGACAACACATCTCCCCCCATTCGCGAAAGTGTGGAAAATAAAATCCATCGTGGATTGTCTGGTTGATGACTTTATATCTTCAGAGGATGGGAAGGACTCCAAATTCCAACGAGAGTCCAGCAGTAGCCCCTCAAAAGTTTACGAGAAAAAATATTCTTCTTATCTTTCAGGTAAGAATTTGTGTCCCCTCTCACTCTTTCTCCAAAGAAAATTGATCATCCTGTTTATTCGCCTCACGAACTGACTATGAAAAAAAAATTCCCCTCCTTCCCCCATCCATCAAGCCCACTTTTTTGGACTTGGTTCCCCCCCTCCCCCATCCTCTTCCTCGTGAAATATTTTCTTCAGTCTCTCCTCTACCTTCCTTAAACCATGTTTCTCTCCTAATCATTCCTCAACTCCTTCCTTGTCTTACCATTTATCAAGTCACTCGGAGATAATTCGAAATACTTTTTGCACTCAAAAGAAAATTTTGGTGAAGGTCCTGAGTAATTGGGTGACTTAGGTCAGGACCCGGCTCCAAGGAGTTAGGTAGGGAGAAAATCAAAACTTTCATTGGCGCAATCACAAGCAGCAAAAGAAATTCAGAGTGGAAAACAACATAATTATTGGGGCCCTTAGAGAAAGGAAATCCCTCTCTAAGGTTCCTAAATGAAAATCATATCTTTCAATGCTCGTGGAGTAGGGGGTTCTCCTAAAATGTTATCCCTCAAAATTTTGTGTGCAGTGGTCATTTCAGATGTTCTGTTGGTTCAAAAAACAATGTGTAGTGGCACAAAAGCAGAGGAAGCTTTTACACCTTAGCTAAAAGACTGGGTCTTTTTTCCATTGATGTGGATGGTTTATCCGGAGGTCTGTTATCAGCTTTTAGTTTGACGCTTAGGGTGTCAAACCCTGGTATTCTACCTTCTTGCATTATAGTTCAGGGTGTAGACAACTAGCTAAATTTATCTTTTAAAATATGCAATGTTTATGGTTCTTATGTAAACATGAGTCTTTTTTGGGACAGTCTATGTGATTCACGTGAATTGAGTTCTGAAAACTTGGTCCTGGGAGTAGATTTAAATTTTACATTATCGCTAGTTAAGGTTTGGGTTCAAAACCCTCAGAAAGATCCTATGGAATCCTTTTTTGCCAATTGGCTGGAGAAGTGTAACCGTATAGATTTAGCCCCGAAGAAACTCTCTCATACATGGTGTAATGGTCGACGAGGGAATGCTTTGATTTCGAAAAGGCTAGACCCTTTTTTTTATTTCTGAAGTTTTAATTGAAAATCAGTGGGCTATTACTTCCAGAGTGGAAATCGGGGGTAACTCAGATCACCTCCCAATTGTTATGGAAATTTCCAAAACAAGTCCCCCAAAAAGTATTTCATTAAAGTTTAATCAAGAATGGTTAAAATAATCCTCTTACGCTAAGTTGGTAAATGAGATGTGGATTCCACTCTTTGAAGAAGAAGCCAATCCTCCATGAAACAATTCGCATTGAACCTACTTTGCATTAAAAGAAAAACAATACAATGGGCTAAGGAGCATAAGAAAAAACAATGGGTGGAGTTAGTGGACATAGAGGCAAATCTTTAAAATGTTTTAATAGATAAAGAAGCAGGTACGTTATTGTAGGAGGAAATTGACCGGGTAAAGGATCTAACATTAAAAAAGTAAGAATTTCATCAAAAAGAGGAATCCTTTTGGAGGCAAAAAAGAAGAGCAGTGTGGATACAAGAGGGGGACAATAATATGAAATTCTTTCATAAGTTTGCAAGCTATAGAATAATGTTTAACTCTATCATGGAAATTAAGGATTCGAATGGTGAATTGGTCTCTTGTTTCGAAAAATTAGCTCAAGAAGGAAATTATTTCTTCTCAAATTTGTTAAAAGAGCCTTTGGGTTGTCCAATAGTAGAAATTTTAAAGATCATTTCCCTTTTTCCTTCACATATCACACAGGAAATGAATGATGATATAAAGTGAGAAATCTCAAAAAATGAAGTTTTTCTAACCCTTTCTTCTTTTCAAAAATGTAAGATCCCGGGATCAGATGGTCTTACAATGAATTTTTATTCGGCGTTCTATGATTTGTTGAAGGGGGGCCTCCTCAAGGTTGTCAATGAATCAAAGGTTTCTGGGAAGGTAGCAAGTTCTTTGAACTCTACTCATATTTCTCTCATTCCAAAATCTTCTTCTCCTTCGTCTTTTGAAGAATTTCGACCTATATCATGTTGCAATCTCATATATAAGTTAATAGACAAGATATTATCTAATCGTTTAAAGACGATCTTTAGTTCGTTCATCTCAGAAGAGAAATTTGGGTTTATTTTTAATCGCCAAATTCATGACGTAGTTTCTTTAACCTGAGAATCTCTTCACACTATTAAGAAGAAAAAAATTCCCTCTTTCATCCTGAAGTTAGACCTTTCGAAAGCTTACAATCGAGTCAATTTGACTTTCATCCGATTGGCCTTGATCCAAATTGGAATGAATCTTGAATATGTAAAATGGATCTTGGGTTGTCTGGATTCTTCCAATTTTTCAATTCTTATCAACAAGCACCCTTCCCCTTTATTTAAAGCCTCTAGAGGACTTAGGAAAGGATGTCCTTTCTCCCATTTCTTGTTCCTTCTTGTAGCAGAAGTTTTGAGCCAAATGATAAAGAAGGCTAGAAATGATGGTTTGCTCCGAGGAGTCGAGATCACAAACACTGGAATTTTGTCACACCTTCTTTTTGTTGACGATGTTATTTTGTTTGGTGCAGGAATTGTTCAGGAGATCCAAGCTATAAATATTTATTTAGAGATGTTATTTCAAGCCACGTGAATGCAAGTGAACTTTGAAAAATTCTCTATACTGGTTAGGGGGATTTCTGAAGAGGTATTGAATGAACTATCTATGAGTCTTATTTTTAATCAGAGTAATATTGATGAAGGAATCAAGTACTTGGGTTTCATCCTGAAACCAAATGACTATGCCTTCAAACATTGGAGTTGGATTTTTGTCAAAATTCAAAAGAGATTAGGTTTTTGGGAAAACCATTGGTTGTCAAGACGAGAGTGTCTAGTTTTATTGAATTTTGTTCATAGTAGTATCTCAGTTTATTTGGATGCCATAGAAAAAATTCCAAAAGGAATAATTCATAAAATAAGAAAACTTTGTTTCCATTTCTTATGGGCTAGCAAGTTGGAAAAGCACCAAGTCCCCCTGGTCAAATAGGAGAATTTGTCCATGCCTAAAGACCTAGGTGGTTGGGAAATAAAAAAATTGTTTTGGTTTTGTCAAGTGTCGGTGGCCAAAATTTTATTGAGGTTGTTACACAATGATTTTCTCTAGGGAAGAGTAATGGCATCCATGTACTTCCCTGGTCTTTCTACTATGGATTGAATCAAAACTCCTTTGAAAATTTCTTTAAATGGATCAATCTGATGGAAGTCTCTTGTTGAGGTGTTCCCTTTAATTAGAAAATATATGGCATGGGAATTGGGAAGTGGAAGAGATGTTTATATCGAGACAAATCCCTGTGTTGATGCGGGGGAATGTTACAAACTTCTTGATATTTTAGTTTCATCTCTCCACGATATGGGTATCAGTATGCTAAGAGATGTGGTTCTTTTAACTTTGGATCATACAGGGCGCACGGAATGGAAGATAGTTGATATGTTGGAATTAGAGGGAGAGTAGTATTAGAATTGGAACGACTTTATAATATCTTTGAAATATAATTTTATATTACTCAAGGAGGATGTAGAAGACACATTGTACTGGCTAGGTAATGAAAAATTTGGGGCATTTACAGTCAATCTAGGTTATTCAGTTTTAGCAGCAGAAAACTTTTCATTAGGGGAGAAGTAGTGGTGGTGATCCGGATTTTATGAGCAGAACGAAATGAATACAAATTATTAATAGGTGCTTAACACAAAATAATAGAGATACAGTAAAACTGGTTTTCTATTCAATAACAAAATAAGATGAAACTCTAAAATGCAATGGAAACAAGCTTGTTGGAATGGTGGTGTCTTATCTCTGAGAAGAGATGTGATGGTTGCGCACATTCACAAGAAGAAGATTACAATGAGGCTCTGAAGGCCTTTTTACAATAAAAAAGAATGCCAAAAACCCTAGACATCCAAAAACCTAACCTTAGGAGATGAAGCGCCAAAATTCTAGTGGGCCCCATTTGGGTAAGTTAGTACATCAACTTCCCGAGGTCGTCACTTTTGCATATGATCTTTGTTTTAGGCGTGTTATATCCCGTTGGAAAGGTATTGTCGAGGATATCCTGAACCTGTTGGCGGATGTGCTAGATCCACTCAATGAACCGGGTGGCTTTGTCAGCTTCAGTTGGAGCAGGAGATGAATCGGTTGAGGTGATCGCAATGGGAAGTGCAACATCTATGGGACCCAATGGTTGGAATCCCAACCCCGCCTGAAAGGGGCTATGGTCGGTTTCACTATGTAGGGCTCGATTGTAGCTATGTTGGACATAGGGGAGGCTCTCATCCCATGTGCGAGGGTGATTTTAATTATACATGTGAAGGATATGCACAATCATTCGATTTACAACCTCGATTTGGCCATCTATCTGGGGGTGGAAGGTCATGGATTTGGTGATCTTGGTGTCCAGTAGTGACTAGAGGCTCGACCAGAATTTGCTGAGAAATCTACTATCCTGATCTAAGACAATGGTTTTTGGGATTCCAAAATGTACCCAGACTTGTTCAAAGAAGAGCTTGGCAGTGGCCTCTACTGTGATGCTCTTCTTGCAGGCAACTAGAATCTCCATCTTAGAAAAGCGATCAACAACCACAAAAACATAGTCATTTCCATGATTGGTGGATGGGAGGCCCGACATGTAGTCCATTGAGATGGATTCCCATGGCCTGTTAGGAGTAGGAAGAGGGGTGTACATGCCCTGTTTCTTATTGGTCGGTTTGGCAATAGCGCAGGCAGTGCAGGACCTGATATACTTGTTGACCTCCTGTCAAAGTTTCGGCCAGTAGAAATGTTTCTGTAGCATCTCCATTGTCTTCTTGATGTCAAAGTGTCTTGCCACCCGACTGTAGTGGGCTTCCCAGATCAGCTTCACTCGCTCACTTGATGGAACACAGATATGGCCCAGATGACACAACAACCCATCCTGAAGATGGAAATTATCGACAACTGCGTTTGCACCCAACTTTTGGTAGCGGTGGCAAAGTCAGGGGTTGTCTCATAGAGTTGGGGCCATCCAGATGTCTCGTGTCTACAAGATTCTAGCACCGTGGTGAATTTCGTGACTGGCGGTCTGCTAAGGCAATCAGCGACGCGATTGGTGCTTCATGTTTTATATTTGATGTTGAGGTGGAATTGCTACAAGTATGTGGACCACTTTTGATGGTGGTCATTCTGAAATTTTCCCTGTGTCTGCATGAACTGCAATGGCTTATGATCAGTGTGGATGATTGTCTCCTTCCCAAGAATGTAATGTCTCCACTGGCGGTAGGCTTGCATAATGGAGTACATTTCTCTGACGTAAGTAGGGTACTTACAGACAGTATCTGACAGTGTCTCAATATGATAAGCCATGGGGTGGTCGTGTTGAGTGAGAGCGACACCCACAGCATAGTATGAAGCATATGTCTCGATCTCAAAGGGATGTTGTAGGTCTGGTAGTGAAAGCATGGGGCTGAGCAAAAGCATTTCTTCAAATAATCGAATGCTTGTTGTTGGGACCGGTACCACGCAAATTTTGCCTTACCACCACCCCTGTTTATTTGGTTGAGGGCCCATGCAATATGGGAGAATCCCAACATGAACTTGCAGTAGAAATTGGCAAGGCCCAAGAAGCTCTGAAGATCATTGAGTGTTGTTGGGGCTGGCCAGTCACGGATGACTTGAATATTGGCTGGATCTACATGTATGCCATGTTGATCAATTATGTAGCCCAAGTAATGGACCTTGTCCATGTCGAAGGAGCATTTTTCCAAGTTGCCATATAGCTTGTGTTGTTGCAGGGTGTGAAGAACTTGTTGGATATGCTGCAAGTGTTTGGCCCAAGTCTTGCTGTAAATTAGAATGTCATCCAGATACACCACTAAAAAAGTATTGGTGAATGGTTGCAGAATATCATCCATCATCCTCATGAAAGTGGTTGGAGCATTTGTCAAACCAAAGGGCATGACCAACCATTCAAAAAGGCCTTCCTTTGACTTGAAGGTGGTCTTCCATACATCTGTCTATTCTATCGGGACCTGGTGGTAGCCAGAGTTCAGATCAATCTTACTGAAGTATTTGGCCCCCGTGAGTTTATCAAGGAGGTCATTGATTCAGGGAATTAGGTACTAGTTTCTGATTGTGATTTTATTCAGAGCTCGATAATCAATACAGAGTCGCCAGGTTTCATCTTTCTTCTGTACCAGCACGATTAGGCTTCCGCAAGGTGATGAGTTGGGACCGATGTGCCCCTTGTGGAGCAGTTCTTGGATCTATCGCTTGATCTCCTCATTGGGCAGTGGTGCGTCGGGGGTCAAATCGATGGGATGCTTGACCTAGCAGTGCAGAGGTACCCCTATAGGTGAGGAGAAGATATCCGAGTATTCTTCCATGAACTTATCTACTTGCTTCTATTGTGTGGAGATGTCGGTCACAGATACCCTAGATGTGGCTATGATCTTTTGCTTATTCTGAGAGTGAATCACGAAGAAGACAAACTTCCTCGTCTGAGAGATGACATTCCTACATTGCTTAGCAGAGATCAAGGAAATAGCACTAGGTGGGATTGCCTCGGGTATCCTGTACAATTTCTTGTTCAAAGTAATAATAACGCTACGAGGCCTAGACTCATATACAGCATGACGTTTCCATAAATAAGCTTGGCCCAAAAGAACATCACAAACTTTGAGAGGAGCAACATCACACAATACCTCATCTTTGAAGGGCTTGATGTCGTATGACATTCCGCACTGTTGGCTGACGCGGAGATCGCTTCCTTGGCAGAGCCATCCAATGGTGTAGGGTTGTGGGTGCGGCGTTGTTGGCAGGGCCAGCTGCTTGATGACCTCTGTTGATATTAGGTTCTTCTAGCTACCGCTATCAATGATGAAGTGCAACGGGGTGCCTTTTACCCACATCTATGAATGGAAGAGCCACTCTCCTTCTTCTGGCTCATCTGGTTCACCAGGCTGGAGCTTGGTGGTAGAAATGGTGGCACTGGGTTCTGCGTCAATGATCTATCTTCCCCTTTCTAGTTCTAGCTCGGAGTCAGAATATGCATCCGATTCAGAGGATTTCACCTCGACCACCAATGACTTCTTTGAGCGGCAGTCAGCAATGTTATGCCAAGGGCTCTTATGGAAGTCGCACCACTTCCCGGTATCTTTCTTTGTCTTTCTGGTGTCCTTCTTTGCTTGCGGCTTGGACTGGTTGTCCTGATGTTGTCCATATTTTCTTTGTCCTTTGTTCTATGGGTTGGGGCTGCCCTTTCCTGGATTTCGTTGTGAGGGGTTCCCAGGCCCAAATTGTCGTGTCTTTTGTTTGAGCTTCTACTCGATTTTGACGGCATATCAGTAGGTCGCACCCAAGGATAAGATGTCCAGAAATTCCATTTCGGTCTGGATGTATATATGCAAAGCACCATGATACTTGAGCACCAGATGTCACTCTGAATCTTTGATACCTAGCTTGGTGCGCAAGGCATGGAAGATATTTGTGAAATCTGGCATAGCTTGGTCTTTTTCTTGCCACAGTGTGGTCCATTTGGTATACAGGTTGTCATAACTTCCGACAGGGTAGTATTTTTCCTTAATAGCATCCCTGAAGGATTCCTAGGTGGTTGTGACTGAAAATAATGAGGTTTCCTCTGTTTCCTTTTTCTCATAGAAAGTTTCCCACCAATCTTTGACATGGGGAACGGCTTTGAGGAGCGCAAAAGTAATATTTTCTCTATTTGAAAAGTTATGGACAGAAAAATACCCTTCTAGTAGATTCAACCACTTGTCTACAGTATCTTGTTAGGATATTTAGACACTTAGGAGTTAGTTAATATCTACTTGGTCTAATATGTCGTTAGGTAAAAGTGTGTTTCTTAGTGTGTTTCTTTAGTATGCATTAGTATGCATTTGTAGTTAGGAAATCCGATGGTCACGATATGTTCCCGACATAGAGTGATCTAACAATTCATACTCTCCTCGATCTTAACGGCCATTTATTCGTGGCTTAACACCCGATTGGTCTATGATCTCTATTTAAAGAGAATGGAGGCCTGAGGGTCATTTGTCGATGATCGATTGAGAGAAACTCTCTTGTAAAATCTCCTTGTAATATTTTTGTTTGCATTAATAAACTGCTCCAAGTGGCGGCATTGGTTGGGGTCGTGGATGTTTCCCCGTAGGGGTTTTACCATGTGAAAACATCGGTGTGTTGATCTTTGATCTAGTTATGTGAGAGGTTACTGAAGGTGTTCGTCCTCGGTTGGAATACCTGTGTTGTCGAATACATATGCGTCTATCTAACCTTCAAATATAGGAATATCGAAGTTTACTTGTACCTTGAAGGGGGCAGCACCTCCATTCGAAGAAAATGTGTCACCTATTGGTAGTCGTCGAAGGATTTGCGCGAAACTATCCATCATCTCTTTCCTCTGTTACATGAGGGATTCCTCAATCAACAGTTTGAAAGGATCTCTTATCCTACCATATTTCTTTTCTCCTGCCATGAGAGGTCGCTTGGGCGTGTGAGAGCTTATGTCCTCAAGAGAAACAAGCTCGAGACCCAACTCTTTGTACTCCAAACTCATTGGGGACATGCATTAAGACGACAAGGAGAAGACCGCTTTGATACCACTGATCTGGATTTTATGAGCAGAAAGAAATGAATACAGATTATTAACAGGTGCTTAACACAAAATAACAGAGATACAGTAAAACTGGTTTTCTATTCAATAATGAAATAAGCTGAAACTGTAAAATGCGACGGAAATAAGCTTGTTGGAATGGTGGTGGATTATCTCTGAGAAGAGATGTGACGGTTGCACACATTCGCAAGAATAAGATTACAATGAGGCTCTTAAGGCCTTTTTACAATAAACAAGAATGCAAAAAACCCTAGACATCCAAAAACCTAACCCTAGGAGATGAAGCGCCAAAAGTCATGTGGGCCCCGTTTGGTTAAGTTAGTACATCAACTTCCCGAGGTCGTAACTTTTGCATACGATCTTTGTTTTAGGCGTGTGATATCCCATTGGAAAGGTATCTTCGAGGAGATTCATTTTGGGGGATAAATCATGCCTTTGGGTATCATTGGGAATCTCTATCCCAAAAAACCTTCATTTAGGCCCTCAAAATGGCCCCAAAAGTTAAAACTGCTAAAAATAGTAAATTGCCAAAATTGTCATAAAATTGTTTTGAGCCAGTTAGAAAAGGTGGGTGGCCATTGATATCCATTTGGATTAGGTGAAGATATATCTAGTCTCAAAATTCCCCCCCTAAACAAAAAATTATAAACTGGATGGTATTAGAAAATAAGGTTCTGGCATGGGACAATAGGATAAAAATAGGTTGGATTGGACCAAATGTTTGCTCTTTATGTAGGTCAAATGAGGAATCTATCCCTAATATATTTATGAATTGTCCCTTTGTTGGTAATGTCTAGAAAGAGGTGGCTTGAGCTGGAATTTCTCAGGGGTTGCAACCACAAGAAATCTTGGAGGCCTGGTTTAAAAAGTGGAAAGACTCTTCAGAAATAGCCCTCCCTTCACTACCCTTGTTTTTTGTATATTTCTTATGGTGGGAACAAAATATTTCCATCTTCCAAAATGTTCTCGTCCCAGCGAAATTTGTGGCAGGTCTTATTCTTAAACTCGTTGGTGAATACAAAGTTGTTCCTAAAATAAAAAAGATTAGATAGCTAGTAGTGCCATGTGTGGTGGAAGGAATCCCTTGAGACCTTTTCAATGGAGATAGTCAGGGACACCCTCCTATCTATGGAGCTAGAGCGATATTATACTTGTCAAATATGCATTACTACACTATTCGATATGTTCCAAGAATAGGAGCAAACAACAAGGCAGAGTTAGTGGCTCTTTGGGCACTGATTTTTCATGCGGAAATGATCAAGTTAAAAAAATTGCAAGTGTTCGGGGACTCCTAGCTAGTAATTGATTGGATAAATGGTAAAGCATCCTTTCAGGTTCATCGTTTATAGCCTTTAATGAATCAAATCATGGAGCATATTGAATATTTAGATTGGTTCTGTTGTCGACATATTCTCTGAGAACTAAACAAAGATGCTAAAAAACTTTCAAAGGAAGCATTAAGTTGTGAAATTGGCACCTTCATACTACAGGAATTCTCTGAAAAGATCTCTAAAATGAACTTCCAATTGTAAATGTTTTTACAGATCTGGGAGCTAGACTATACTATCAATTTTGTTTTTGGTTTTCTAAGTTTAAAAAGAATGTGTTATCACTCCAAGAAACCCTTTGTGGTTGCAGACCAAAGGTGCTTGGTAACTTAAGAAATAAATGTTTTTGTATTTTGTAAAGATGAATCAATGGGATAACTCAATTCAACTATAGCATTCAGACATCAAAGTGATAAACAAATAGACAGTGCTCTCCAAGATTGGTTAAACAGTAAGGTAGCTTAAAGTGGATGAAGAAAAGATTGCTCATAAACCAGTGCAAAGCAGGGCTTAGTAAACAANTAAGAGACTGATAATAATGTCATGAACCAAACAATAGGATAACAGCTATTCAAGGTTGGACAACAATATATCAGTGAAGAAGAAGTATGGAAAACTGCCACCAAAATGGAAAGAAACCTGTGATCTGTATTAGCAAATGAAAAGACTAAGTACAAAGAGCATTATTGTATCCAGAATCGAACCCTAGGTTCATGTTTTGTTCTGATATTTATAAGATTACAAAACAAACTTTTGATCCTAAAAACATGGATCAGATCTACTAAAAATAGAAAGTAAAAACTATTTGCAAGATACAAGGGATATTTCCTCAAAAAGTGGTAGATCTCTGATTTTTCTCCTGTTGATTGTTGATGATGTGTAGACATCCTTCCAAGGCTAAAATACTCTTCTTCTACTGAATCCAAGTCGAGTTGGCTGAGCTGGCAGAATACCCTGTTTTTCAGTTCAAAGGAAATTACCCATTTACCTTTGAAATCATTCTTTTCTTCATCATATACCAAAAATAGATGCTGGAGTGGGTGAGATAATTCATAAGACACGTAT
>ML830179.1:7232-24405 GCA_009831015.1 Picea engelmannii | reverse complement strand
AAATAGATAAATTGAAAAATTAAGGGAAAAGGAAGGAAAACCCAAATCTCAAAACACAAAAATTATCTCCCATTTGCAAAACCAAAATTTCATTTTATTTTAAATCTGCAAATTTATAAAAATTTAATGGCAATTGACAAAAAAAAATTACCTCTCAATAGATTGACCCACAAATATCCCATGCTTGTTCCCATTAAATGCCACCACAAATTCATTTCATCTAAAAAAAACTCTACCCAAAGCCCTCATGTGAAAATGAAATGAGGGACTCCCCTTTTAAGCTTATATGATAAATGTAGAATTACAGCTACACAAAAGTTGATTTTGTGTCTTGTTTTAATTTTTATTTCAACTTTGTGTCACTTTATTGGCATACCAGCATCAACTATCATGGTGCAAAAATAAAGTACATCAAACATTGTCATATTTGCATCTATGTTGTGGCCTTTTAGCATCATTGTAGCACCATATTTCTCGACACTTTAAACAATTTTGTGTTGTGTTGGTGTCATGAAACATGACACTAAAATAAATAAAGTGTCTTGTAGCATTGTTATAACATTATAAGAGTGTCAAATTTACCACCAATAACTACAATTCAAAATTAATCAATATTATTATATTTATTATAATTATTATATTTACTATTAATTATTATAATTACAATTACAATTACAATTTAGGGATGGCAAATTTTTGGGGAGTCATCATCAAATATTAGGGAAACCAGTAAATAAAATATGTGTGCGAGGTTAGGACTATCATAAACAGTGAAGTTGAGGCATTAGTTTTGTACAAATTCCCCTTGCTCCTTAAATTCCAAACGATTCATTTAACAATAGTCATGGGAGATTCTATAGTCACTCTAAAAGAAATTATAAGAAAATTTATCCTTAAGAGGAAATACCTAGCTCACATGGAGCCCACCTGGTGACCAGTGAAAGGGATCAATGTTGAAATTTTTGTGGAGTATGCTCACATCTGAATAAATCATGATCAACCAATAAATGTACTTTGTTAATATGTGAGGGTTTTGGAACTCAAAAGTAAGCAGTGGATGGCCTCTCAAAAGGAAAAAACATTGGGAGCCCAAAACAAGCCAAACAATGTCATATTTCTCAACTATTATCCATAAATTGGAGTTGCAAATGCAACTAATATCTCAAAAAAATACAAAGCACACCTATATCAATCCATCAATTACTACAATAAACTCAAAAAGAGGAGATAAGACAACCTAGGTAAGGCCACATAATTCCAACAATAAAATATCACATAATGATCCATCTCTAGATTTAAGGGATATAAACCACAAAATCAAGTTAGGGGTGTGAGAAGCTACACAAAATGGCATGCATACACTTGTTAATATTGAGAATTATCAAGGTGATCTCTTAGTTTTAAGGATATTTAAATTTATATTATATCATGGACCATATTGTCAATTTGAAAATCTACTAGCACTAATAATCCAAATTTGGTGAGCGAGGCCTGACCAATATGAAATGCAAAACATTAAATCCATGTTTAATTGCGTCCAAGTGAACTAACATTAATGATTGATAATCTTCTAGAAAACATTTACTTGTGGACTCTAAAATGGTTTACCTGTCAATTCATTATTTATGTTATTTGATTGAAGAAGAAGGTCCATGCCTAGCTAGTAAGGTTTAATCGTCAAAATAGGTGTAACAATTTTCTGTGTTGTGAGTGATGGGAAGATTAAAAAAAATTGAGATGGAGGTGGATTGTGTGCATGGTTGTCATAGTTCATGGCCACCACAACTCGTAACATTGGTTTACTAGTGAGACCCCAAAGTGACTTGATTTTGTGAAGGTTACCATTAATTCATGTGTTGTCAAAATGAAGCAAACAAAGTATCATTGGAAAGGTATCGATGAGTAATTTAACAATGTCCAATCAAAAATTTGATTTGAGGTTTCCAATTATTGATTCAACTACCTAAAAACTATGTTATGCAAGATACCCAAACCACACCCTCAAAACCAATTCAGAGACTAGCGACAACTCTAAGTGAGTCATTAAATATTAAAATGGGAAAATTATATGTCATTGGATAGATATGTTACCATCAATGATGCTTTTAAATCATGAACCTTTGCCACCAACCTGCTACCCTGAAACTAGTATTGATCTTGTGAAAGTTAGTTCTCACTGAACCGAGGCTCAAAACTAAGCATATGATATACCATTGGAAAATTACTAAATATCCCATGTTATCACCAAGATATATTTTATCTCTAGGAAAAATATAGAATAGAATCTAATCAATGAAATTACAACTATGATATTTTCCCCTTACAAGACACTCAACTTGCACCCTTCATAGACTGGGCATATGAACTCAAAATTAGGAAAATGAGGGATTGTTGTAAAGCTTGTTCCATTCAAAATAAGGTATGGCCATTGGATTTTATAAAAAATCAATATAATGTCTTTCATATTATATACAAGAGCCAACTCACATGGAGTTGTTCTAGTGACTAGTCAAAGGGTCAACATTGAAATTTTGCAAACTGTGCTTATTTTTAATGAAATATAACATGATCATCCTCAACATGCACTTCATTGATATGGGGAGGTTTCTCCAAAATAATCCAATGATGGCCTCCCCAAAGGACAAAATATTAAGATCCTAAAACAAGCCAAACAAGGTCGAATTAAATCTGATTATGTGTTGACAAGATTTTGTTGATGAATCTTATTCAACAAAGAAAGCCAACAAGAATTCTAATGAAAAATATAATCTTTCTTCTTATTCTTCAAGTAATTATTTTTTTGTTGAGAATGAGGCTTTCGTGTCCAATGAAGAATTGAATAGGCATGTAGAGTCTTTTACTATCAAGATAAACCATGAAATACACCTCGAAAGGAAAAAAATCTATGTAGAGGAGATGGTGAACCAGTAAGTACATAAATGCTCCATGAATAGATGAAGTTCATATAATATATATCAATCTTGGCTATATGGGAGTCTTTCAAATTCTTGGAGATGGTTATGCTAATGAAACAACATTTTTAAATGTAGAGATTTGTATGTTTAGCACTATGGAATTATAGTCATTTATGACGCAGACCTATCGACCCTCGGGCCGAGATCCGCTCACAGGATCGTTCTTTATCTCCCTCGAGCCGAATCGACTTTTCGATTCCCTGCCGAAATCACAAATTATCGATCCACAGGTCCTTTCGGAAGCTCCCCTGTGCAAACAGCACTAGGCGCGAGCTCCGTTTTTTCGTGCGACCACAATGCTATGACCAAGGCCCAATTCCAAAGGTGCTTGTCGCAACTTGCCACTCGCGAGTTCGTGAGTCGTGACTCCCGACTCTTCCTTCTCAATCTCGCGATACCCAAGATCGCGAAATGGTTATAGCTCCTCTTGTCAGCGCCTTCCTTGCGTGATCGTCGGCTAGGATAAGCGCTAGCACCTCTTTCCTCTCGCACCTTCACGAGTTTGAATGTCCAACCTTGGCACCTTCCTTTCACAAAACCCCGAGAAGCAATGTTGACTTTTCTCCTCGCGTTCTCTCTACTCGTGACTTCGCAAGTTTCAATGTCGAGCTCTCGTGCTCTTATCTCGCAAATCCCCGAGACACGAGAATTCAATGGAGTATTGACTCCTTCCTCCAGGCAACGCATGTTCACCTACCAATCACGCGGGCCATGCCTTGTGGTTCTGCCACGTGTCCACACTCGTGCCTCGGCTCTTGGCACTTCGCGACTTCTGATGTCGAGATGAGGTCCTCCCAACCTCCAAACTTCCGAAAGAACGATACGCACGATGAGGTTCTGATCCAACGGTCCTCCCACGACCTAGATCCAACAGCTATCCTCTCTCCTCGCGATTTCGTGACTTGGAGAACCCAACTCTTGGGCTCTCACCCTGCGAACCTCCGAGTTCGTGAGATCCCTAGATCTCTGCCACCTATCCTCTTCGAATAGATGGTCTTGATATTCTCACGACTTCGCCACTCGCGACTTGGAGCACCCAACTCCTGGGATCTCACCTTGCGAACCTTCGAGTTCGCAAGATCCCTAGATCTCTGCCACCTGTCCTCCTCAGATGAATGGTTGTGATTCTTTCGCAACTTTGCTACTCGCGAAATCGAAGGACTTCCTTCTCTGAACCCCGATGTCTAAATCCCCAATAGAGAGGATCTCGCAACACCTGTCCTCCTTCCAACGAACGGCTCAGATTCTCTCGTTATTTCGGGACTCCACCTTTCACGACCTCACGAATCTTGATGCAAAGGTTTTAAACCTTCAACTCGCGAATCCACGAAATGAGATTTCGCAAGTGATCTGACGGCCCTTGTTGGCTCAGATCCTACGGCCCGATTTCTCCCGAGCTTGCACTTGAAGAATGCTTTTCGTAACTCCCCTGCTCCTCTGTAAGATCTGACGGACCTCGGAACTTCACGAATTCTCCACGGAGAATTATGACCGCCCAATGCCTCCTTAACAACTCCTGCGAAATGAACAAGTAAGTCTTCACGAAACTTGTCCACCAGCAAAACAACATCGCTGCGCCTCCTTCCGACACTTCAAGGCACTAGCCCTCTTGATCTTCTCTTCGACAACTTCGAAGACTCTATCCCTCCTGAGCTTTCTCCACAACTCAAGTCTTCAAAAGACTCATGCACGCACTATTTACGGCAATTTTTCAAATACTTCCAAGTATTTGAATTATTAGACTCTACGCACTCTCTTTGCAGCAGCAGTCCTTCAATTTTTCCCTTAGGTTACAAACTCTGAGAATCTACTCGGCCTGCGCACACCTTGCACAGCTCCTGTGCTTAACTTGCACTTCTGCAAGAATGAGAACAATGTTATCTCTCATGAGCTTGCAGAGACGAACTCTGAATTTTGTCAATGCACACCTTGCAGACAATTTCATTGCACTCCTTGAAGGAAAACTCTTGCTCATACAAAGAAACAATTGAAACTCATTCCTTACTCTCCCTCTCTTCAGATTTCAGACATTGAATATGAAATCATACATTCACGCATCAAAGCAAATGCATAACAGAGAGTAATAAGCATATATCAATCAGCATGTACAAACACAGAAAGCAATTGAACACCATGAGTCTGAACTAAAGATCTTTGTATTAATCCAGAACTTTTGTACATGGGGTTTTACTCTACACAGCTCTTTGCTTCTGCTCTCCTATGCTCTCTTGATTGATAATGTTGCTAATGTTACAATGATACAAGTGAGGGTGTCTATATCTGTTTTCCCTCCAGCTCCTAAAACTGTCTAATCTAGGAATTTAAAACTACCTACTTACATTTACTAGAATATATGCCTCTTAGTCCTTCAAACGAGAGCGGGACGCTCAAGGTTTGATTACAATCTACAAGTACGCCCTTTATTAATTGTTTCAGTTATGTTTGGCGTATCAAACTTCAAAACATTCAAACAATTCATCATGTGCCAAAATGCGTTGGTGTTTGCCCCACGCTCGCTTGTTGTTGGCGATGCTCCTACATCAATTTATGTTTTTTTTTCATCCATGTTTGAATTTTCTTTCCAAGGAAACCCTCACAAAAAACCCTCTAAGGACTTCCACATGATCCATGGATGGTAAACGGGGTAAATCGTCAACCCTGATTATCGACCTAACCCTGATGGGATCAAGAGAGTCAAACATGTGATCTCCCCAACCTATGGGGAGAGATAAGAGGCCTCACATCTAGCTCATGACCACTTGAGCTAACCCTCGGGGCTTCATCCATTTTTTATTATTGAAGATTTTTAATTTAATTTCTATGTAAGGTATAGTTATTTCTATATAAATTATTGTACAGGTAGTGTGTTAATGGATGGGCAATGAGATATGCTCTGCCATATGCTTTTAATGGTAGGCATCCCCAGTTTTCAAGTAATTTTACTATATGTTTGCTTAACCCATATTTGATGTGGGTTTTTATTTCAAGATTTTAATATATTCACGAGATCATGTGTTGGATTTCTAGGACTCAAATTTTGTTTATTTTAGATTTATTTGAGATGTGAGGTTCTTATGGCTTTAATGAAGGTAAATCTACCCATTTTGGGATTTTATCAAAGTATGTGAGATTATTGCATTGAAATACATTGTAAATTAACAACCCAATGTTGTTTGTGAAATTTCACTTGATAATTCTTCGAACATATGCCCTAAAAAAATCAAAGTAGAATATTAGCCTAGACTTTGAAGAGAAGAGTTGGGTTTTAGGGAGCATGGAGACAAATATGAAGGAGTAAAAAGGATGGGGGAGAAAATAAGTTGAATGCATTTGATGTAATTTTCACTACTATGAGAACTTATTATTTTGATTTCAAACAACTACTTACCTAAAAACAAGCATTCAGAAAAATTCCTTTCAAAAAGTTTAGATTTTTTCAATACTTGAGAATGACTAAAAATAGGATTAAGCTTATATTCTCGTAGCAATGCATGTATTATCCCCCATTGCAATATACTTGGTACGTAACAAAGGTGAATGGGCTATAAAAACACAAATCAACAATGCTATAGCCCCAAATTGTAGTAGTGGGTGTTGTTGTTTTGACGGATTCTGGGAAGAACAACAATGTTTCCAATCACCATATTCAACAATGTGAATAGAACAATTGGAGTGAACTACCTGAGCATAGTAGCCCACATTTGAGGCCCAACTTCCATACTTTTCCCCAACATGATTTCTACTCTACAATATGATGATGGTGGTTAACATTCAATAAGACCAAATTTGATCTATTGGACCTTAAGAAAGGTGAAGAATTACTTGGTTTTCTTTAGAATTTTATTTCTATGCTCGAAAATATTTAAGAGAAGTATTCCTAAATCACCATATCTTTGATGACTTAAAAGGTTAGGAAGGTTTGTATTGTAACAGATATTTTGAAATTGTGATCTAATGTGGGTGTATGTAGGACATTCTAAGAGAAAGCGATTTTCATCGTCAACCCTCTTAGTGTCACAAAGATGAATAATTCTTTCAACCTGTGACATTTTAGGAATTGTCCAATGCCTTGTTTCACTATGGAGCTTGTATCAAGAGTTTGTTCTTATTTTAGCAATGTTGATTTTCTTTTTTACTCTAGTCAAAACAGAGAGAAACTTTTGATCACCTCTTTATAGTATCTTAATTTTATTTTTTCCTCTATTTCTTTATCGCACTATAATTTCTCAATGTTTATGGGAAGAACAACAATGTTTCCAATCACCATATTCAACAACATGAATAGAACAATAGGAGTGAACTGCCTAAGCATAGTATCCCACATTTGAGGCACAATTTCCATTATTGTCCCCAACATGATTTCTACTCTACAATATGATGATGACAATGATGATGATGGTTAACATTCACTGAGACCAAATTTAATCTATTGGACCTTAAGAAAGGTGAGGAATTACTTGGTTTGTTGTAGAATTGTTTTTTATGCTCGAAAATCTTTAAAAGAAGTGTTCCTAAATCACCATAGTTTTGGTGACTTAAAAGGTTAGGAAGGTTGGTATTGTAACAAATATTTTTAAATTGTGATCTGATGTGGGTGTATGCAGAACATTATAAGAGAAAGTGATTTTCATCTTCAACCCTCTTAGTGTCACAAAGATGACAAATTATTTCAACCTGTGACGTTTTAGTAATTGCCCAATGCCTTGTTTCACTATGGAGCTTGTATCAAGAGTTTGTTCTTATTTTAGCAATGTTGATTTTCTTTTTTACTCTAGTCAAAATAGAGAGGCACTTTTGATCGCCTCTTTATAGTATATTAATTTATTTTTTCCTCTAATTCTTTATCGCACTTTAATTTCTCCTTAAATTTAGATGTAATTATATTTTTAAAATTACTATTATTTTGTAGACTGACCTCATCATTTATTCCCCAATTATTTATCCCAAGCTTCGAATATTTATGCCAACCCTACTTGATCCATAGGTGGTTTTGAATAGAGTTTGAAGCAATATTAGGAAGCCTCTTTTCGTCCACGTTGTTTATATTTCTCATGCACATTAGGTACATATTCATAAACATGTTCTCGATGGAGGGGAGACTCACTTCTATGAGGATAGGATAGGATGTATTGCCTTTAATTTTGAGATTATAAGTTATAAAACACGTTTGGATTTTCTTTATCTTTATCCCCAATTCTCTAGAGATGTTGTAGCCCCAAACTTAACAACCATGTAAGATAACATGAGTGATAAGAGTCTAAAAGAGGATTTTATTCTTATCCCATAGCCAAAGTTCTGTTGATTTACAATTATTTTTAATTCCATAATAATGTTTCCACCCTCCATTTATCCTTTTCTCAATGCTATAGTTTCATTTAAGGTTGTGATGAAGATTGATTCTGAGATATTTTTATGAATTCACTTCCTCCAAGGTGTTGTTTTCATACATGAAATTAATGTAAGTGCTCTTTTTGGATTTAATTATCATAATGTTTGTTTTGTCATTGTTAATAGCCATACTCATACTAGAGTAGAAATCCTTGAGAATTCTTAGTTTTTTGTTGAGATCATAGTGACACCTCACCAAAAGAACAATATCATCAGTGTAAAGAAGAAGGAAGATGATTATACTAGCTAGAGTCGATCCCACACAACCTACTTCTTCCAAACAACCCTCTAACTGTGCAATGTATATGCCAAAAAGGGTAGGGTGCATGGGACAACCTTGCTTAACTCATATATTATAATTAATGTATTCCAAATATCCCTCAGTGTTCCTAAACTTTCCAATAACGTTCTAATACAACCTTGTTACAACAGCTCTCAACTTGAAAGGAACTTTTATCTCTTCTAATCTATTCCAAAGCTTAGTCTTAGGCACTATATCAAAATATTTTCGAAAGTCATCAGAAACAACACATGAGATTGGTTTTATGATACAAAATAAAATCAAAAGAAAACCTTTCTCTTCTTGGTTTCCATATCCCATAGCTCCTCTTATAGTCAACCAAAAAAAGAAAAAAAAAAGTTGTATAACTCACTTTAATCCTTACTTTTTTTTCCCTTGTTTTATCTTCTTATATTACTACATTATCTACCATTTTCTCTTCTTCTTGGTTTTCAAACTCAACTACTTGCTCAACCCTATCTCTATATAAACTAAAAGGTTGTAAATAATTGAGATTGACTACCAAGATTTTCAAATTGTTCATCCCTCTACAATAGACAATCATTAATGTTTTAAGATGAGGGGATTTTGCCACTACTTTCTCAATTATGTGATCACTTGTGTGAATAAAAGATAGATACAAGGTTCTAAGGTATTTGAAACCACAAATATGAGTGGGTATCTTTGTAAAAGTAAAGTACCAACATCCAAACATGGGAGGAATTCGATTGAAAAGAGAGATCTAGAACATCTACTAGAGTACCTTCATGTCCATATTCATTTGTATCTTCACCTTCATAAGTTTTAACTATTAGAGTAATATTTTTACTATTTTTGAAGTTGTAAAATGGACCTATCTCCTTGTCGATTTGGAAATCTTTCTTTCATATAACTCCATAGTTTAAAATCTATCCAATGAAATATTAAAGCATTCAAATTGAGCAAAATGAAAGAAAATGATGTTATCAATTGTTCTTTATTTTTCTTCTTGAGAGATAATAAAATAAAAAAAATACATGGGAGAAATGAAGATGGGGGAGTAAATTCCATAGGAATTTCCACCTCGAGATGGAAAAGCCACATATTGCATCTCTCAAGGGAAACTTTGAGAGGATGTGAAAGCAGATGAACTCATATGAAAGATGACTTGTTTTTTCCTTTCTCGTTCCCATGGTTGGACGCAAGTAAAGGATAAATCTAGCCAGCAAGGAGGTGGAAGATTGCAATACTAATGGATTAATCCAACCAAGAATTATAAGAGCAAAGATAATGACAGATCAAAAATGTGTTTTAGGCAAGCCTAAATCCTTAGGGAACCGAAAGGTTGTGATTTGAGGATATGAAGATCTTATCAATCCCACCGAAATCAAATAAGTTGATAAGAAAGATTCTTTAGCATAAATCTAGGTTAGGTGTTATATCACAACACTAGATAGTTAGCAGCATCTTGAATGGTGGTTCGTTTTCTTCTTTAGTGTAGTGTATTACCCTAAACTTTGAAGAGAAGAGATGGGTTACATGGAGGATGTATGTTTTCCTAATTTCTCAACTGCAATTTTGTTTCATGGAGAAGTAGCACAAAATATTTTCATAAAAGTACATGCATTATTCTCTATTGTAATAAACTTGATGCATTGAATGTGATGCACTTTGATTGTATCAAATCATACAAGATATCATATTATTATTTCCTCTAAATGTGTCCTTCCTTGATTTATTTGTTTTCTCTTCTTGCCCCACTGCACCCCCCTTTCCCCAACCTTCATAGTGACCTTATGATTCTTTACATCATATTATATAATTCCCTTCAGAGTTGCCTTATGATTTTTCACATTAAGTTTTTCATATTGTGCTCTTGTCAATGATCAGTTGGAACTCCCTAGAAGAATGGCATTTGAATTGTGTGCAAATAGAACAATTTCATTCAACATAAGTTTTTTATCTCAAATTTAATGATACACTAATACAATGATACATGGTTATGAATAAGATTCTACTTCAACAATAAATGACACAAAAATGATGCATCAGATGCACGATTGATTCATGTGATGCAGGCTCTACTCATGTGATGCATGATCGATACCAAGACAATGCACAAACGATGCAATATGATGCAACAGTGATGCAACTATGATACAAGATAGGGTAGCGTATTTATTAATATTTTCAAGTTTCATTACTACAATGCAACCTTGATGTAAAATCAACACAAAAAAAACAACATGAAAATCCAATGTGCACCAACAAAAAAATTCAACTTGAAGGTTTGAGGGATATAGCAATGCAAATCAACGAAGTTGTAGCCTCGTATTATAGTAGTGAGACTAGAATGCATAGATCTAGTTGAGTTTCCAAACTCCTCTCTTGTGAGCAAACAATATCGTCTACCTCTGACATGATCTGAATTAAACTTTCAATCCATGAATTCATCCCACACACAAGAGTTGTTATTTCTTACATACCTTTCGTTACTGCATTGGAGGGGAAGGGATAGACAGTGTATGAGGAAGGGTGGTTTCGAATGTTCAATTTCCTTCTTTCCATCCTCATGGTAGGTGCATGTTGGATTGAGGGTCTCCCTCCTTAATTTTTTTCATGGTAGGGGAAATGTGGTGAGTAATGGAATGCCCCCCTCTTTTATGTTTAACACCCTTCACCACGGTTATAACTTGCTAACAAAGTTTTTTCCATATGAATATTGGGTGGGAGACTTTGATAGTATCAAGATCTCATGATTATCATGGAGTCATGTTACAATCCTTCACCTTTAAACTTTAATCACAAACAATATATTAGAAATTTTTAACACTTTATTAATATCAAAACCCTTAAGGTAGGGAAACATCACACAATGATCTTGTTATGGAAGGATCAACTCTTGTTCACTTGCCTCTTTGAGTGGGAAATTCCCTCTTGAGCTAAGCTCCAATATAATAATCTCCAAAATACACCCCATGAGGAGGACTCTAACCTTATTCATATCTAGCTAGAAAACCCTAATGCTAACTACCCAGTGGACCTTCTTTAATGAGGCCACATTACATTTATTCCATGATAACTACCTAGTGGGCCTCGTTTAATAATAAAAGACATAATGGACCTAATCCACCTTACATCAAATGGCCACCACTACTATTACTCTAATGGGCCCTTTGGCCCCCCCATTACACCCCCAGAGAGGATCTAACCATTCCATCCTCCTTTGGAAAGTGTTTCCCTCAAAACTTGCAATGAGGATGTATAGTCGTAAACCAGCGTCCCATGTATGGGTGTTGGACTGCAACACTAAAGTAGTATGGGTAACCAGGGTCCCATGTACAGGGGCTAGACACAACCTTGAAGTAATCTAAGAAGCTTGTCCATAAACTGCAATATCTCCTTCATCAAACCTATGATGCGAACATTTTTTTAATCATGTATTTTTTTGTGTATAATACAAATCTATAGTTAATTTATGGAAATTCTACATAAAATTTCTTAGAAATTGATTTCAATGTCGTAGTTTGAAATCTACCAAAAAAAAAAACAAGTGGAAAAATTTTCCAAATGTGCCTTGCAAATTGCTCTGATACCACTTGTTAAGTACTCAAATAGATCTAAAGATGATTCACATAAAAAATGTATAATCATGGGTAGGAAATGCTTCAATACTTCATATGCCAAAATACCCTTAACGTAGGGAAACACCTTACAAGGATTCTTTTGTGAAAGGATCAACTCATATTCAGTTGCATGTTTGAAGGGCAACCTCCTGGTGAGATTAGTTCAAATACAATAATCTATGATACATACCCTATAAGGAGGACTATGTCCTTATTTATAGCTATCTAGATAACCCTAAAGCTAACTACCTATTTAATGAGGCCACATTACATTTATTCCACGTTGACTACCTAATGGACCTTATTTAACAATAACAAACATAATGAACCCAATCCACCTTAGATTAAATGGCCACCAATACTATTACTCCAATGGGCCCTTCAACCCCCCATTGCACCCTAGGGAGGATCCCACCAAGTCACCAATCACCATGACTTTATAAACTCCATTTTTTTAAGAGTGGTAAAGCCCTACAAGATAGTAGTTCGAAATCTACAAAAACAACAAGTGGAAAAAAATTCCACAAATTTCTCTAATACCACTTGTTATGTACTCGAATATATCTAAAAATGATTCACATAATATAAGTAATGGGTAGGAAATGTTTCAATACTTCATATGTCAAAATACCCTTAAGGTAGGGCAACACCTTACAATGATCCTTTTATGGAAGGATCAACTACTATTGACTTGCCTCTTCGAGGGGGCAACCTTCTAGTGAGCTAAGCTCCAATACAATAATCTCTTATACATACACTATAAGGAGGACTCTATCCTTATTTATAGTTAGCTAGATAACCCTAAAGCTAACTACCTAGTGGGCCTTCTTTAATGAGGCCACATTACATTTATTCCATGTTGACTACCCAATGGGCCTTATTTAATAGTAACAAACATAATGAGCCCAATCCACCTTAGATTAAATGGTCACCGCTAATATTACTCTAATGGGCCCTTCGAACCCCCGTTACACCCTAGGGAGGATCCCACCAAGTCACCAATCACCATGACTTCACAAACTCCTTTTTGTTTCAGAGCAATAAGGCCCTACAAGATAGTAATTCGAAATCTACAAAAATAACAAGTGGAAAAATTTTCCGATTGTGCCTTGCAAATTTCTTTGATGCCACTTGTTATGTACTCAAATATATTTAAAGATTATTCACATAACATATGTATAATAATGGGTAGGAAATGCTTCAATACTTCATATGCCAAAATACCCTTAAGGTATGGCAACACCTTACAAGGATCCTTTTGCAGGAGGATCAACTCCTACTCACTTGCCTCTTCGAGAGGGAAACCTCCTAGTGAGCTAAGCTACAATACAATAATCTTCAATACATACCCTATAAGGAGGACTCTATCCTTATTTATAGCTAGTTAGTTAACCCTAATGCTAACTACCTAGTGGGCCTTCTTTAATGAGGCCACATTACATTTATTCTACATTAACTACCCAATGGACCTTATTTAATAGTAACAAACATAATGAACCCGATCTACCTTAGATTAAACGACCACCACTATTATTACTCTAATGGGCCCTTCAAGCCCCCATTACACCCTACGAACGATCCCACCAAGTCACCAATCATTGTGACTTTACAAACTCATTTTTGTTCAAGAGCATTAAGGCCCTAGAAGATAGCAAGTGCTTATGCCTCTTTGATCATGGCGATACAAAGTCATGAAGCATATTCTAAGTATTTTCTTCCTTCGAGGTCATAGAAAACACCCTGCCACCCCTCGACACACTCGTCTCCCCTTATTATCTATTATCATTATTTATTATTATTTTAAATATTATTAATTTAAATATTTCTTTGGTATATTTTTTTCTAAGGAAAACTTCATAGGGAAACCCAAGGGGTGCTTCCTCATTCGTGGATGACATCCCTAATAAACATGTCACATCAACTAATCCAACTAACCTAGGGGGGTCCAAACTAAGCATCTATTGGCACAAAACTAGTCAAACACCCAACAAAATTGGCATCAACCCAATTGAGTTAACCCCTTCGACTACATGTATTTGGTGTCCACATAAGACTCGATGTCATTTTCAAAAGAAACACTACATTTTATATCATAACAACCATATTTGGAAACTTTTCCTTAGATGTTTTTACGGGCGTAGTGATAAATGTTTTGAAGAATGTTTGTATAGACCTTATACTATCCAAAGTTGATACCTAGTTTAAAAACTAGAAAATTTGAGGGATTGTCAAAATAAATACATGT
Source organism: Picea engelmannii (assembly GCA_009831015.1). Taxonomy (NCBI): domain Eukaryota; kingdom Viridiplantae; phylum Streptophyta; class Pinopsida; order Pinales; family Pinaceae; genus Picea; species Picea engelmannii. The sequence continues at coordinate 9,912 of ML830179.1, read as the reverse complement.
CTTGACAATTTTTGGGTGATAAATCATCCAAAACCTTGAAGTGATCACAAACTTTCAACAAGATAATAATTGACATTCTTGAAGAAGAAAAAATAATGAGAAGTGTTGGAGAATATACAAGTAATGTGCAAGCTTTATTTGCACTAGGAAATAAAAAAAACTAAGAAATAGGAAGCCCATAAATAAAGGCATTTTTTTAATGTGGAGACCAAGGTATAAAGCACGGGAGTGCAAAGACTTGATTAAGAAGAATGAATCTTGAGTTATGAAGCACATTTTGTGGCCTTTGCAAGTGACATGTTGTTTTAAGGTGAGGAGAGTCAATGATGCACAGTTGGAACGATCACTACAATTTGTCTCCAAGTACAAGAATTTTTTTAGGTGCCCAAAAGGTTTTGCTTATGTATGTTTTGTAGTCATGGACAAATTTTAGATCTTAACTTCTATTAGTTGAAGAGATGTTGAGCCTATTGTGGCGCAGATGCACGGATTTTGGCTGGAGAAGAAGGTGCATTTAGTTGAATGTTGTTGGTAGGGTTGGTTAGATATGTTTATAGTTTTGTGTGTGTAAAATAGATTTGTTGTGACCGAGCCCTCTATTTCCTTTAACAGTGAAATCGTTGCGCAGAGGAGATCCTTTGTCCCACAAACAAGAGGGTGACATACACCAATGTGGTGTCTCGCTTGAACGTGACATTATTATTATTATTTACGCCGAAAGGCGTATAACTTGGAGATGGGCACAATTAATCACCTTTTAATCTAAAATTTTAATCCGATGGCTAACAATTGAAGATGCTAGCATATTCTTAGTCGTCCTCCCAAATCAATGAATGTGATTTACTCTTCATAACTTCCTTGTATTTTTGAATGCATCAGTTAATGTGTTTACATTTTAATATTTACCTAATCATATTAAGAAATTATTGTACCACCATATGATTGCCACGTTTAACTGATTAACCTTTAGAATTACCACATTTAATTTTTGGATTTCCTCAACTCTATGTGCGTTTCAGTTGTCTGTGTGTTTCATATTGGATCACCTAGCCGTCTTATTTCGGCGTTCACCAGCCACTTTGCAGTTGTGCTAGTATTATTATTATTATAACTGCAATTTCTTGGAGTGGGCTAACTTTGGAGCAATCTTCCCTTTCGAGTTACCTTTCTGACAGGTCTTCTAGTGGCCCGCTTTTAAATTTTCGGCCAATCAAGAACTTTGATCGATTTTTTGATCATCTGGGTTGGTTTAAAATGGGGAAAAACCCCTGAAAGTAAGGCTCTGAAATACATGGGACTTTGATCCATGCAAAACTCAGACTATCACTAAAAATCTAATTGAATTCAAGCTCGTTTTTCTACCCTGAAAAATGAAACTCGGGAAAGAAAATTGCTCTCGAGTTAGCCTACTCCCAGTTTCTTCTTACTTAACTTCAATAACGGATAACGATTATATTTATGTTGTGATTGCAACTTTTCCTATCATTTGACCTCGATAGGAGAGAGATTGGTGAGTGTAATTTGACAAAATGGCACATACAAGGATGACATCACTGTATTTTGACTAAAGAAATGGTTGATTGTTACGTACAAAGATAATGCATAATATCATATCAACTTCACACTTAAATTATAGCTTTTTTTTTTCAACCATTTCATTGATGTGAAAAAGACATAAAGCAGAGGGGATTTTCTAGACGAATTGATATTGGGAGCTGAGAAATCTTGTCTGGGAAACATGGGGTTCCCCAAGGAGCCAATGAAATACAAGATGTGATGACTAATTAAATATTATGTAACCTAATGTTCCTCAAGTGGCCAATGAAACATAAATGTGGTTACTTATAAAAATATTATGTAACAGAAAATTCAACCCTTCATTCCCTAGAACGATTGCTACAATGTCATTATCAATGATGGCCTTTATGGATGTGACATACCAATGCAATAGTCTAACCCTTCTCTTTCATCGCCTTTGTCACCGCCATTAAAAAAAAAATTGAAATTTGGTATTTTCTTTACCTTTCAACCCATACTTGAAGGTTGACTTGACATAAATGGTCGGATAGGGTTTAGGACAGCTTGTAATTGAAAAATATCATATATATATATCACCGAAATAAAATGATTAAAGATAAATACTTTTATTTTACTTGTGAATATTTATATCATTCTGACGTTCATGATTTTTTATTTTCTAATATTGAAAATGTGGAGTGTGTAGCACGGCACGGGAGATATTAAATATGAATTTAGTATTTATTAGTATCCGATGTTTTGTCTTTAATCATAATTAATATCATAATTAGTACCATCTTCTTGTCATTTAGTTGCCGTATCTATACTAATATAGTAATATATTTGAAGTGATAATAAAGGATAATTATTATTATAATTGCTCACATCTTTTCGCTCTTTAGTTTCCACTATGTCTACTAATCATGTAATATATTTGAAATGAAATTGTTTTTCCCGTCATTATTATTATTATTAGATATAAGTACTATGATTTCGCAACTTTTCCCTTTAGGAAACATGTCCATATTTGTTATTTGTAATATTATATTTATTTTAAATTAAATGTGAAGATAAGATTGAAGTTACCTTATTTGTTTTTCGGTGGAGATATTTTAAGAAAACTTATCGTCTTGAAAAGGTTGTAATTATCATCTTTTAAAAG
>ML830178.1:62676-73513 GCA_009831015.1 Picea engelmannii | reverse complement strand
TATATATATATATATATATATATATATATATATATATATATATATATATATATATATATATATATATATATATATTACATGTACATTTATCCCCATATATTCCCCCCCTTGGGGTCATATCATATGCATTTAACCCTATATATTCCCCCCTTGGATCATAACATAATAGCATTCATGGTTAGTTCAAGGAAGATGGTGGATTTGAAAGGAGATGGACCAATTTGTAATGGGGAATCTAGGGCTAATATATTACTCAAAAGCTTCTCTCTTTCAAACTGTGATAATTATTGGTACTTAGAGGCAAGCTCATCATCATCTAGGGTTTCATATGTAGCACGGTCTGAAATTTGGAGCATTTGGGAAATGGGTTCTTTACTTATTTGATAGAATATCCTGCAACCATTATTTGTTTCCTATCCACTTGGTAATTGATAGAACACCAATTGACTAATTCTAGAGAGTGATAAGTTTGTGGAATAATTGACCTGGGCAGGTTCGATTCCCATAAGTGCAAGCAGTCTCGACCATTTTTAGTGTCATTCTGGGCTCACTAAATTAATTGGTGAAGGTGAAGGAAAGACAAGCCAGGGTAAAAACATCCCCTACTTTGTCCTATAAGTGGTCATCAGATACAATCATTTTCTTGGATGGTTAGATTTGGTTACGGTTTGATTGAGTCGCCATTTGATTACTTTTAGGGGGGAAATGATGAAAAACAAATGTAGGTTTGGAGAATTATGAATTTACCCAAGTTGGACTCCTAGATATGTAATTAATCTTACAAATACCGAAATCTATCACAGGATAACTTTCTTAAATCATAAGGATGAAACTATGAGAGAACGATTTCAAAATTTTCACAATCACGGCTGATTAAGACATTTTCATAAGAGGTTGATGGTTGGCCAGACTGACTACCTTTTCCATCTATCTGTATTATAAAAAATACGAACACATTTGAAATAAGGAAATGAGAACAATACCCAAAATTATTTGTCGAATCAAAATTTGACTTCTTTTATTGGAGTCTAATTTACTCGTAACAGTGTTTACCGTGTGTAGCTCATCTTCTTCAAGAGTAATTGTTTTAAACTTATTTAAAAATAATTTGGATTACATTGACGTGGCATCTTTTTTATTTGGCTTACATCATTGTGGCACCTTTCATCCAGTCGTGCATTTTGGGGGCGAGATAAAGTGGTTTCATAATACCACCCCTGTGTACTAAAATGAATAAGTTTGTGACACGTTATCACCCATTAATAAAATGGTTCATAATTTAGTCCTTAAACCCCTTGTTATTCAACGTTCACTTTCACCGATCGAAATAAGTCGAGACCGTCGATATTGGATCTATATGAATGGTCTGATCATGTCTGTTGAATTTTCATTTCAAGCCCTATTTTTTCTCCATTGTGCATACAAAAAAATGGAAAAGGGATGTAGTATATAGAGTATTGACCCTAAACTAACAAGTGAATGACAGGAAAAACTTGAAGTGAATGGAACTCAAACAAAGCCATTGTAAACCATTTAATATTGAACAAACAACTACATGATCTACATTCTCTATCTACATCATCAATGACGCTACATATTGAAGACATTGTGGGGTTGATCCCTTCGATGCATAGGTGGGGTCATTCTCTCCTTGTATCGGTCTACCCCTTTACATACTCTCCTTACTAGTAGATGTCGATCCAATGCAAATGTTAACAGGTTGCTCCTCTGTGTAATCTTTGTACTAGCAAGTGGGGTCAATCCAATGAAAATTTGAGTGGCTTTCTCCTCTACACACTTTCCTTACTGGAAAGTGGGGTCGAACAACGCAGTGATCAACTGGTTTAGAAGTGAGTTTATTTGGTTAGGGTTTGGAGCCATAGTGTTTTTTTATGTTTCAATTGTATATTTTTTTATTTTTTTTTTTATTTTTTATTTGTTTGTAATATAATTTATTTTTATATTTGTATACAATATGTGTTATATAGTTATATATAAGCCTCTTAACCCCTTAACCCCTCAATCCCTAACTCCTAACCCTAACCCTAAACCACATCCAAAGCCCAACAAAGTATTTTTTGTGTTAAACCTTGTAATGGCTACCATATGATGATTGCAGCTCAAATATTCCATTTAGGCCCTAGGTAGTGGTTTTGGAGCATGCACATTGTTCCTATGGTGGAATATGAGAGTGGAGGGTTAGAAAGTTACCAATGTTACTGGGTGGAGGGTTAGAAAGTTGTGGCATAATATCAATATTGATTGATAGTTGAAATCAATTAGCACATGCTAAATATGGATTAGGAGGTTATATGTTGGTGGGTTATGAGAGAAATCAAGGTGAGTGACTTCTACCCAACCTGTGATACATAGAAAATGGAATAAAACTTAACAACACATATTTAACCCATATAAGAAAATACTTTAAAGATAATTAATCATAGAAAATTTAAAATCACATACCTCGATCTACATTTCAACAATTCAATATCATTTATCTTCTTCTTCATCCAACTCCACATTTGTATCATTTGGTTCATAATCAAGATTTAAAGAATTGACCATAGCAACATCATCATCAATGTCATTTTTGATAATTTCATCGTTGATATGAACATTGAGAACATTGTCATCTATATCTAGCTCAACTTCTTCATCTTCTTCGTCTAACACATCTAATTGTAGCCATGATCGAGGTTGTGATTATGGATGGTCTCTCAATATTTGTCCCAGTTAAGATTATGCAGGTTCCATGGTGAACAACTCAAACTTGGGGGCTTATATTTTAAAGTTATTTGAGGAATAGGGTAGTGGTTAGAGGACTAGGTTGAAGGTGTAGGGGTTGTGGGGACCCTGGGAAGAGGTACGGTCATAAGGAGCTTAGTTGGGATTGGGTATGGGGGGGTTAAGGGTTAGGTATAGATGGAGGCCTAGGATTAGATGGGTCTATGGTCGAAGTGGAGGTAGGTTCCTATGTATAGAGGGGGGGAGAGAGATAAGGGGAGGGAGGGAGGGAGGGAGGGAGAGAGCCAGCCATAACCATCTTTTTTATTTTTAACTACAATGTTAGCATGTTCCTCGCTTTTCTGTATTTATGCTCTCCATTTAGTGAGAGAGGGAGGAAAATACAGAGTGAGTGGGAGAGAGGGGTAGGTGTAGATGAGAGAGAGAGAGAGAGAGAGGGGAGAGAGCCAACAAGAGTCATCTTTTTCATGTTKAATGGCACTTTTAGCACATGCCTCAATTTTATTTATTTACACTCTCCATTGAGTGAGAGAGGGAGGGGGATACATAGTGAGGGGGAGAGAGGGATAGATGCAAGGAGAGAGAGAGAGCGGGGGGGGGGAGAGAGACAAAAATAACCATCTTTTTTTCATTTTTAACGACACTTTTAGCACGTTCTTTGGTTTTCCATCTTTACGCTCTCCATTGAGTGAGAGAGGGAGGGGGATACAGACTGAAGGGGAGAGAGAGGTAGATGCAAGAGAGAGGGGGGGAGAGGGCCAAAAAATCTGTCTTTTTCATTTTTAACGACACTGATAGGAGTAAAATCACGAATCTGGGTAACACTTTCGGGAGAATCAGATCGCGAAAATTGTTAATGTCACTTTTCCAGTCGAACTATTGAATTTTTTCGACCGAAAGTTAAATCTAACAACACCCTCTAACGACATGCCACTGGGTGCAACGAAAAGGATTTGTTTTGTCTTTTAAAGTTTTTTTCGTTGAAACTAAGTTTCGACCGAAAAATATTAACTTTCAACTGAACTATTAGTTTGACCGAAAACCTATAACTATGGCACTTTTCAGAAAAGTATGTGTTCACTTCAGCTTACTCCAACTTTAGAAGGAGCGGACCCCTTAAAATATTGTGAGTCTGGTTTCAGAATTAGTGCCAACATTTGTAGAATTGAATCTACTTTCATTTGATACAATTTGTATTCAATTTAATTGTTTTTTAGTAATTTTAGTTAATTTTATAAAAAGTATGTATGCATTTTATTTTTAGATGACATAATGATTCAATAAAATGAAAAATAAATATCTGCAATAATACATAGTAAAAAATTATAGAAAAATTATATTACGGAACCTCTCATTGTCCTCTTCAAAAGGGTAATTTTAGATTGTACTTTTAAATAAAAATTAAGGAATATGCATGGAGTCGAATTAAACATGTTTAAAATCTGCACGTTTTTTCAGATAGGTCAAATTTAAAAAAGTGTAGTAATTATAATATCTATTTGTTGTCTTCAAAACTATAGTCATACTTTAATAGAGTATGTTTAGATTGTTGTAGAATATTTCGTTTTTCATAAAAAAAAAGTTTAATAATGAGTAAATTGATGTCAATAAACATAACTCATTATTAGTGACTTCATTTTTGAGGAATATATTGTCAAACAATCACTAAATTGGCATATCAAATTTCAGTAAAAATAAATTCAATAAATAATCAATAAAAACTTAACAAAATTCATAACAAGATTTGTTTTTACTATAAAATAAAATTCTAAATAAAAAAATACTTTTGTTTATCGGAAGTTGAAAAAATTCTGAAAATATATTTTATTTTCTCAAAAAAAAAGGAAAATAGACACCCACATTCATGATTTTACCCTTAGCACACTCTTTGTCTTCCTCTCACACTCTCACACACTCTAGAAAGTTTGGTACATGGAAAGGAAAGGCATGGTAAGTAAAGACATGGCCTTGACCTAGACATGGCAAGACCTAGACCTAGACCTAAACCTAGACATGGAAAGGAACGGAAATACTTAGACCTAGACATGGCAAGGCATGGAAAGACCTAGACCTAGACCTAGACCACTGCAAAGGGGGTACCTAAATGGAATGGATAGCCATATATTATAGCCAAACCGGTACTTGAATGGAATGGATAGCCATATATCAATTGTGAGTAATTTAACTTACTTCATTTGACTGAATAATATTCGCAAAATATTATCATCAAAGAAATCACAGTGCCCAAAATAAGGAGACCTGCCATGACTTGTTGATTCTCCTCTATATTTCATCATATTTAACATGCACACAGATCTTGATTAATACACTCACATAAAGTAAATTACTTTGTATATTACATGAAACCAAATCTTATACCTACTCTGGTATGCCCTGATGGCCTCAAGGAAATTCATACCAACAAAAAAAACAAATTACAAAGCTACTATTAAACCATGACCTATACCTAGGCCATAACCCAGACCTAGAGCATGACCTAAACCTAGACCATGACCTAGACAATGGCAAGTCTATTTCTCTCCCCATTTCTCTCCCTTTGTTCCTCACTCTGCTCTTATTTATCCCACTCTCTCTCTCTCTCTCTCTCTCTCTCTCTCTCACACACACACACACACACACACACACACAACAACCATATAGATAAGTTCAAATTTCAAATATAGAAAATAATAATAAACATACTTTGTAATTTCAAATATAACATTTTGATGGGTTACATATATATATATATATAACTATTGAGCCACAATTTCTTTGGAGGAATTTCAAAGTGTTAAATATGACAATACAAAACTTTAAACACAATCACAAAATAAAATTTATTAATGATTACAAATGGTAACGTTTTTCAAAGTACAACTTATTGATTACAAATCATATTTTTTTCAAAGTACTACAACCTTAGTCAATATCATAATTATTAACTAATTAATAATGAAGAACCATCATACGGATTTAATGACGATATTCATAATTTGATTGATACAACCGTCAGTTCGAGCAAATTGTGTGATAATTCACACATGAAGAGTATCAACTTGTACATTGGAAATCCAATGAAGGATTAAAACTATAGATTTTCTCATGGGAAATATTCTATTTAATTGTAATTATGTTGATCATTTGTATATGAAATATAATCAAATATTGGTTGTGAATCTTGATGATTACACCTGTCTAATGGTGATGGAAGGCTCAAATTACCGGAGAAACGAGAATAATTCCAAGACTGAGAATACTTTTGCATCTCCTGCTAGTGTTAAAAATTATACAATTGTTATTCCTGCAGCATCGGTTAGTTCAAAAATCCCATAGATACATTTCCTGAAGTTCCTACTCGTTCAATTAAGAGTGCTCCTGAAGAAAGGGAGAAAAAGTTTAAATCTCATGCAAGGATTGAACAACCCACGGTGGACTTTCAACGTACGGTTGAGAACAAGCTAAACATAGTTATAAATCATTTAATTGAGATTGAACATGAACTTCATGTTCTAAAATGTCCCAGATTCTAAGATGAGCAGAATAATGGATTTGGTGGTATTAGTTAATTTGTCTCTAGGCATAATGTCTACATTAGAAAATATGAGGAAATGGGTAATGCCTAAATAGACTCGGATCATTATATGTTAGTCGTATTAAGTATTGTATGTGAGGATGTGATTAAGAGATCTTTGTAATTTTGATAATTCTAGGTTTTTATCCTAATACTTTGTATATATCGTTTTTAATATAAATGACTTATGATATTCCTTTAATGAATCATCTCTTAATTGACCAACGTGTGTTTTTTTATCTAAAGGATATTTACAAGAAATATTCATTTGAAATATATCTTAGCAAGAGATTTTGTTTATATTTTCTTCATTTCAATGTATTTAAGCCAATGCATAATTTAATATTTCCACTCATATAGATTTTATACTATGCTCAGTTTTTGTAAGAAATTTGAAATTCTGTTGAGAAAGAATAATTTGCAATAAGAATAACTCTTGTTCTTTAAAGAAAAAGAGAAAACAATGTTAGCCTTTATGCACATCAGGTAGGTTTCTATCTAAACATTACAATATAAGGTTATAGACAGGTGTGAAATCACAAATTACACCTTTTGCATGTTGAACCACTCAATTTGGCTCGACATTGAGACTAGGGCGTGCATTTTACTCCGAGGCAATTTTGCATTCAAATTTACATGAAATCTCAAATCTAGGTGCATGAAAGCAATCTCTCATTTTCTTCAATTGCACTTTAAATGACATATGTAAATTTGCAATATATCTAACTCCATATTATAACCTTGAAACAATTTTTGAGCTACAAGGAAGCTTGGGTGTGCTTTTTAATGTCGTCACTTAGTACAGTTGCAACCTTGCAAATTGCAAGGAAAACTTTGTCTCTTTTGCAAAACAACCATTTTTAAACTTGCAATTGCAAAATAAACAAAATGAACATCTCTACTATCATTAACCACACCCATAGCAACTTGCACAACTCAAATCTAAGGTATAATACAACCTTGGGTTACTTTTTACATGTTGTGCATTTCAAGGGTTTTACTAGACATCTCTTGCCTATGTTTTCACAACACAATATTTTATGACTAAAAATGAAAAAAAATGACCTTGGTTTCTCTTATAACCGACCATCCTCCGATTCATCAAAATTTCATGAATCTTTGTGCATAGAAAACATTATTTTTGTGGTGTAAATGAACTATTAATTGTACAATAAGGTTATAAATATTGTAATGATCAATTTACAACTTATATCCTAAATTATGGAGTTGTATCCAACTTTGGGAATGTAGTTTCATATAGCCAACTTTAACAATTTGGCCCTTCGATTTTATAAGGAAAATTTTAGTCTTTATGCACACCGGGTAGGTTTATGTCTAAAAATACCAATATAAGTTTATAAACAAGTGTAAAATCACAAACTATACCTTTTGCAAGTTGACCACTCCATTTGGGTCAAAATTAACAGTAGGGTGTGCATTGTACTCTAAGGCAGTTTTTCCTTCAAATTTACATGAAATACCAAATCTAGGTGCATTAAAGCACCCTCTCTCCTTCTTTAATTGAACTTTAGATGCATAGGTAAATTTATCATTTATCTAACTCCATCTTACAACTTATAAAATAATTTATGGAGCTACAAGGAAGCTTGGGCGTGCATTTTAATTTTTTCACTTAGTATGTTAAGAACAAAATATCAATATAGCATAGAAAAACCTCAGAACAAGTGCTCAATGCCTTAAAAAATAGATAATTTCAGATAATAAGCCTCTTCGAGGGGGCAACTTCCTTTTTGTAACGAACCGCCTCGTGACGACAACCATTCCAGTATCAGGTGCAATTTTTTTTATTTCTTTTTTACTGGCGCAACCACCCAGCCAACAAGAATGGTGCACGAGTAAGTCCAGGTGAGAATCGAACATGAGACTTCATTTACAAATTTCCTTCCATTTACACAACACTTGCCAATCCGTCTACACCCGTATTTATTATATCCAATAATTATAATAATGAAAAGTTCCTTTGTAATTAAATATTCTCACCATTTAGATACTACTAAAGGTTACTCCACACAAGATTTAATATCTAAACCTTAAAACGTTAACTCTACTATTATACATCACAAGATTTGGCTTTGTTACTCAGGTGAATAATCTAACATTATATTATGAGCCCCTTTTAAATTCGAACAAGTTAATTAATTAATTTTCACAATGGATAACTTGAAGTAGGGGTAGTTATTAACCGTAAATTATTAATTCCATAAATAGCTTTTGAAGAAATCATAGATTACTAAAGAGATTGATTCCATAAGGATGGAATATGAAAATTTTCTCATTCATGTCATTATGCATACCGACCTACTTTTCCCCTAAGAATTGATATGTAGATCTGATAAGACACATCCAAATTTAAATTTCAGTCCCTCATTTATGAAGTGACCACAAAATATAAGGATTCAATTGAGTTAAAACTAATTATGCGAGTTAAAATTAATTATGCTTCAGGACACCTCAACCAGTTACCATGAGGGGTCAACGTCTATACCACACAGGTTCCCATGCTAGATATTTTAATTAGTTTAAATTCATAATTAAAAAGTGAGAATAATAGATATTTTAATTAGTTTAAATTCATAATTAAAAAGTGAGAATAATAGAAATTTATCCTAGGATTGATTCCATTAAAGTACACTTCCTAAATATCATTCGACATAATTTTCTAACCCCAGGGTTCCAGAGATTCTCTTACACAAGGATTTGTGGTCACACCTAAGTTCTTGGTGTCATGACAGCCATGCACCTGCGTTCAAGGCTTGCAATATCTGCGCGATCTGCACCCTTCACGAGGTTGTACAGAAAGTTCATCTGTGCTGCATCTTTTCCATGGATAAACATCATCTGACCAACTATCAGTTATATTTCTCCATATTGCATGTATCCTAAGGGTGAGGTCAGAATTATAGAAGTCCCGCGCTGCTGTCTCAATGATCATATTATCCCATACATGATGCAGATTAGCCTTTCGCCGATACCAGTGAACAATTATTGTGTTTCCACCTTCATCTCCAGTGAATCCCACATGCAAAGGCTGATGGATGTCTCCTATGAAATGAGATAGAAATAGTAATGCTTCTGTTAAATTATCTTGTCAGGATGACTCCAAGAAAGGAAACATACATTTCCCGTTAGAGGATGAGTCGCCATATGTTGCAAGTTGATCAGTGTAATTGTTAATGGCTCCTGCAACACAGAAGTCTTTTCTCCCTGCACGTTATGACAGTCTCGAGAATACTCATAGTTTACATCTAAAATCTGGTGTGTCAATGTAGTGTAAAGGGCCAGTCCAGCGATACTTGTACCAAAAACGAATCTCATCAGGCCAGCTACAAAGAGATGCAAGATCGCCTTCTGCATATTTTGGAAGCAGTTTCTGCACTGCATCTTCCGCTTCTTTATTTAGAAGGGCCTGACCTAAATTGCAAATCGCATAATGCCCTTCTTTTCCCCAGGACTCTGCAGTAGGAGCCATGCTGAAAGAAATCATCAGACTCATAAGCATTACAACGCTCAAATTACGACTGGGATTGCTTCTTTTTTTTCCGTCTCGGTAATAAAAGGGTAGTCTGTAAATGCTAACAGAAAGCTTGGGCACTGAAGCCGAGAGGCCCTTTGAAGGCCCTGATTGATTGCAGAAGTAATTGAGATCGAATGCACGTAACTTCCGTTGCATCATCAAAAGCATAATAAAAGGGAATACTGGATGCTAAGGCGGGACTCTTAGAATAATGTGATATATGGTTCTTTCACTGCTACCCCAATGGATCCCAACTAGCAACGGTAAGATAAAAGAAACAGCCAAAAACTAAAGTCATGCCTCTATATACAACTCCTTATGCAAATGCAGTTATTCTACACGTAGTATTGGTATCCACTCTGGTTGCTCAAATTTCTATATACAGAAAAACATCAGAAGCTTTGCAAAAATTCCTACAGCTATTCTCGTCCAACAATAACCCCGTTCACCATAGTGACTACTTCTTGAATTTGTCCCTGCAGAATTCTTACGAATATCATATCCATTAAAAGAAGACTTCTAACATCCATCCGGATTTTAATCCAACTCTACAAAATCACTCAGGATTAGATATGGAGGTCAGATTACAGTTTTACATACTTTGAATAGTTACCATTCAGGTTATCCTATCAGTTTAAATCTAACATGTGCAGATTATCAGTTGAACCTAACATGTATAGAATGTCATTGACTAAACATTCACATAGATGGAGACCATTTCAATTCAGATTTAATAAATACATCATATCCGATATAAATCATCAACATAATGGAAATCAATTCAGTCCAGTATTTAACAAATACATGCATCTGATATAAAATCATTCAACATAATGGAAATCAATTCAGTCCAGATTTAACAAATACATGCATCTGATATAAAATCATTCAACATAATGGAAATCAATTCAGTCCAGATTTAACAATACATGCATCCGATATAAAATCATTCGACAGAGAAGGGGTAGAGCAACATAGTTGAA
>ML830178.1:32353-56189 GCA_009831015.1 Picea engelmannii | reverse complement strand
TACAAATTGATTGGGTTCTAAATATAAAGAAGAAATTTGTACCTTTTGTGTATGTGGCACATTATGTAGATCAAATAATTGCTCCATCTGAAGTATCCATGTGATTGGGTCCTTGCCATCAAACTTCCTCATATCGATCTTAGAAACGTGGTTGATCTTCAACCCAAAGTTGGAGTTTCTCCAATCTTGATTCACCTTCCTTGTGTCCTCATCATGAATTTCATGGGATGCATTTTCACTTTCAGGTGTCTTCTCTGTTACGAAATTTTTCAATACTTCCATTATCTCCTCATTTAAACCATCCATCTTTGCCTCCAACTTAGCTTCCATCTCTTGTAGTTCATCTTTTGTTACTATATTCTTTTGTAAATCATTTATGTCCCTATGCATTTCTTCACCTTCATCAAGAGTCCAAGTAGGATTGTCCAGAGGCTTATTTGGTGTAGAAGTTCCCTTTTTGGGTGGCATGTTGGCCAAGTATCACTTTTGAACCATGATTTTGAGGTGGTTCTGCTAGACAATCTTTCTTATGTTGTATCTCCCAAGTTTCGGCCCTTCTGGGTACAAAAATTTATTTTATTTAGTTCTCTGATATTTCTTCTCTGCAATGTCATAGGATTGATCAAAATTGGATGTGCCAAGTGGAATTTACGGTAACTTCCCCACAACTTGTTGATTTTTGGCCTTTCTAGAAAATCTCACTTGTATAGCGTTCCCCGCGCAACATAATTGATATAAAATTCTGAAACTCGTACTAGAAATACTACAGACTGTCCACTATCTAATGAAACCGGTCTCACTCAATTTAGATACTCTAGGAAGAAATTATGATTATTTTACCTGGAACACCTTCTTGAGACTAGTTAATAGGACTAGTTAGATACCCTATATTCTACAGGGTGTATATACAAATGTAAGATGACCCAGAAGAGGAAATTTTTACCACAGATAGCTTACTAATTTATGTGAATAGCCTCTAGAGTTCGGGCTCTGAAACGTTACAGACAAATTTTTATAGCGAAAATTCCACAATGGATCAGTTCAGGATGATTCCAGAACCCTATCTTGCACAGGTTGTATCTCCGAAAGTATAAGGCCTTAGGAGATGAAATTTTAACCCAACGTACCTTGATCTATATACTAAATATCCTCCAAAATGTTCCTTTTGAAACATTGTAGAAAAAAAGTTTTAGTGAAAATTCCAAGGTGTCTCAGATGTAGCAGTGAAACCCCAAGACCTTGAGCTCTTATACCATATGTTAAGAACCAAATATCAATATAGCATAGAAAAACCTCAGAATAAGTACTCAACGCCTTGAAAAATAGATAATTTCAGATAATAAGCCTCTTCGAGGGGTCAACCTCCTTTTACCCCACATAAATGTTCAAGTACAAGATGATTCCAAATGAAAATGTCTCCTTGGTATATATAGGAGACTAGCAGGTATAATTACAACTAATGGAATAAAGACGACATAAATAAAATAAAATTACTAATGTAATATGCCCCAATTAAGGGGTAATGAACCAATATTAGGGCTTAACATTGCCATACATAGTTGCATTAATTATGTGCACGCTTCTGCCCATGTCTTCTATTGTCAAAGCTTCTTGCAAGTTATGGACTAAAGCTCTTGCCATGGAAATTAAGCGTGGACAATTTCTCCTCAAGTGAGGTTCTCCACACTCCCAACACTTCAATGGTTCTCTGGGGTTGTCCCCAACTTTCTTGACTCTCAGGTTAACTGGTCTGCCTCCCCCTTGAGCGCTCTAGGTGTTTGAATGATATTCCTTCTCTTGGAAACTTTTTGTCATATTACGGAAATGGGTTGGTTGGAAGCCTTTCTTTCACTGATTCATTATGTCATGTTTCTTGTCCTTCCATGCCTTGGGGAATTTCAAGCCTTTGTTTGTATTGATCATAGCACATTTGAGCCTTTCTAAACACTTCATTTAAAAACTTGGGATTGTCAAATTCAATGATGTCTTTGTACGATTGTGGTAGACATCTTAAGAATCGTTGTATCTTTATTTTGTCTTCCTTGATATATGGTACAAATCTCAATAGTTCTATAAATGTATTTATCAGATCGTCCATGGTCATTTGTCCAAGTCTTAGCTCTTAGAATTCCTTAGTTTTTCTTTCATAATAGCTTTTTGACAAATATTGCTTCTTGAAATATTTTTGAAAATATGACCATTCCATTTGTTTCTCTTTCAATCCCTTAGCCAATTTCAGGTCTTTCCACCAGATACTTGTTTTTCCCTTCAAGTTGTAGATGGCCATTATGACTTTCATATTAATAGAGTAGTTGTAAATCTGGAAGTATTTCTTTATATCTAGTAGTCATGCTTCAGCCTCTTCACCCATCCTTGATTCTCCATCAAAGGTGGATGGTTTTATCTTCTTGAATTCACCTTCTAGATGATCTACTTGTTTTCTTTTTCTTCCTGTAGTTTTTTTGTTTCCTGTCATCTGTGTGTCTTCGGAAGAACTATTCTCATTTTATGTTTCATGACCAGAGTTTTTAGAGGACCTTTTGTTGACTTCTTCCTATTTTTCATTGTTATTTGGGCTCCTCTTGGTTATTATACTACGTAGCAGCATTTCATTTATTTTTAACTAGTCTTCCTGTGCCTTTTTCAACTTTTCGTTATCTTCTTTAAACACTTGTAATTCCACGATGAGGTTCTTCATTGTTTCTAAAACCTGGGTGGTTGAACTTCCTTCATTGTTATGCCCTGGTTCTTTAGGAAGTCCTTGATTTGGATTCTCTTCAGGTCTGATTTCTTCTTCATTCGGTGCTAACATTATCACAATAGATCAACAATTTTTTTGTTTGTAATAGTAAACATATTTGTTAGTTTTTCTTCAACAATAATAAAATAATTAAAATAATTTTGGCCTTGCCCTAAGGTCCAAGTGTTGTAACCTTCAGCTTTGATACCATATGTAATGTACCCCAAATTTCTCAAATAAAAAAAAAATTCTCAAATTTCTCAAATGACACAAAGATAATCCAATATATATATCTTATTCCTTTATTGTATGCATAGTAGTTTTACTTCTCTGTCATTATCCATCTTAAAGGTTGAAGGAGATTTAAATTCCACTTGTCTCTTACTGTTATATTTGATTATAGCGTCGTTATTGGATTATAAATCACACGCTTATTTGTATTGAAGAGTTTTGTGACCATGACCATCATAGCCCCTTAGAATAACCACTAGGTCTATGTCAAGACATGTTATCCACATTACATAGCGTAATAGACTATGTCATACAAGATATGAGCACTCTAAAACATGGCTACAAGATCAACACATTGTAGACATAATGTTGAGCTAGGAGACATACGTCCTAAGCGCTAGCATTTAATTTTACACATAACAATAAATGAATTTATCATAGTGCAATGGAAAGTACCTATACATAACGTTAGTAACCCTACCCAACTATTAACATAGTTTTCCCGTTCTAGGGTTAGCTCTAGGATTAAACATGACCCATCGTTCAAGTGGTTCGAAGACCGTTTTATGGTGGATGACAGGTCGGGTTTGAGCCTACTATGTGCTAGCCTGCAGACATTTACTCTTGACCAGATCCATTAAATGTGAAGCCTGTCCAGTACCCTCCAGAACTGACACTTTGGCGAAAATTCCCAATGCAGGCTCGCCATTTACCTCGACTTCACATGGCAGAGGTAAGGGGCGTACCAGCCGCTTTTACTCCTCTAGGGAGGGCCTCGAGGTAGCCTTTGTTCTTTGCAATTGCCCCTTTAGTCCTGCAACAAACTTTTATCCTCTGTGTTGTATTCGACTAGTGATTTTGGTAACGCTCGTCTCTGGTGAGAAATGGAAGGAGGCAACGCATAACTAGGGTTCTCTATGCGTGAAGGTGAGTAAACATTTCTCTGTGAGAAGTATTCTGTAAATTGGATTCTCTGTCTGGTGCAATGTAAATGATTGAGAGGTTCAATTTAAATAATCGAGAGGTTCAATGTAACATACCTCATGTTGCTTCTCTATTTGAGGGTTGACAATGTATGACAGTTGCGCCTCCGTATGCGTTTTCCTCCCGAGATTCTACTGTGTTTATGGTTCCCTTTGTAAGTTGGGTGAAAAACCTTTTAGTTTTAACGCTCGAGTTTGAGGGTTATTGTGTTTTCCTCATGGTTGGTTGTCAGTATTCAAGCCTATAGTCGTTTTGGTCTCTTCCTAGTCAGACCGTGGCCCAAATCGTTGTTAGAAGTTAAACCCTCTGATCTTTCTCATTTTCTTTTACACTGAACAGGGTCGTTACCCCGCGACCCTCTGTCGTAAAAGAGAATAACATTCAGTTCGTAAGACTATATGGGTAGGCCCTGGTTGAAAGTTACCATCGGAATCACTGTTATTCTTGCACTCTGGAATTCATCCAAAGATATCAAAACTTACTACGCGGGTATGTTATTCCGACTTGACTATTGTTAAAATTCAACAGGAAAATTTCGTATTCACATTCTGTGTATATATATGGAAATATTAACAAGATCTTAATCGTTTTTTGAAAACTAACAACAACATTGGTACATATCCTCGGGTTGTAAAAGATTTCTCTACCGGGAAGAATCGTGGTTGTCCCGCGGCCACCTCGACAACATCCTTCACTTGATCTCTCGTCTGATACAGTTATTAAACCATTTACGAAAGGCTTTTCCTATGTCGACCTCTCTGCACTAACAAAAGAGAGGGTATCCTTGTTTAATCATCTGTTGAATGTATGTGGAATGAAAATCGTAGGGTTCGAACACATTTTTGCACAGTTATACTTTAACCTATGGATTGGGTTCTTACTGTAAATTTCTATGCACTCAAACTTTCGTAATTTACCTTTATGTAATGATATTTAATTTTAATGATCTATTTATTGTGATTATACTCAGGCCACATATTGTGTGCCTCTATGAATGCTTATTAATTTAATAATCATTCACTGTGATCGTTACCCCAAATCGAAAATTCCAACTATGTGTTACGGGGATTGAAATTGGTAGTTTTGTTTAATCGTTGACCTTGCCACAGTCAACTCCTTCCGTTTATTTTGTCATTTACACAGGGTTTAGAGATTCCTATTAAGTACTTCTTGTTTGATCACTCTATGCACGGTCTATTTCGATGATAATTGCTTATTGGTGCTTCCTCTATTTTACAAGTGAAAAGTTATATGCATGGATATATGAAATTAATGATGGGCCCTTTATGTTTTGCGAGGGTACCCATCAGTCCGTTTGGGTCCACTCCTTCTCCTCCTGGATCGTGGATAGATTGTCTCATAAGGGAAAAAAAGAGATTTGGTTTTCATCGGCACTCAAGCTAAGTTTTTGTCCTTGGTTTATTCTATTGTTGATTTCTATAGAATTAAAATGCTAGCAAAATTACTAAACCCTCATTTACCTCTTTTGCAGGTTGTGCAAGCTGGTGTAATCGGTTGAAGGAAGCATCTTACCTTGAAAGGTATTCGATTTCCATGTCCTTCATTGCCCGATCTATGTGTGCATTAAATTCGTTACATATAGATTCTATGTATACTTTCTTAGAGCTCTGTTTACAATACAAGAGGTTGTGGAGTTTTTGGTCTATGGTACTCCAACTGTAATATTTTGAACAATGATCGATTGAATACAATGGTGGATTTTGCTAGATACTTTGAATTCTACTAAATCACTATATTTTTGTGGTAATAAAGAATGTATTCAAACTGTTATTCTTTCTGTCTATTCTCTGCGGTGTTTTTGTATGTACAGATTTGAATAGCAATTCAATATATATATATATATATATATATATATATATATATATTCAATGGCCAATAGGAATATAAAAATAGTTCTATTATTTCATTATGTATGAGCACACACACACACACACACATATAGTTAAGTATATATGTGCAACCATCACATTTCAAATAAACAATATTTCTAATATCATTTAACTATGATAAGCCATAGTAAATCATGGTCATACAGTCCCTTAAGAATTGATTTCACTTATGTATACACAGTCAACATATTCCTAACAAATAATAACCATAAATATAACATTGACAAAGGAATACAAGCTAAGATAGATATCTTAAACTTGATGCTGGAATACAAATGGAACAACCATGTTCCACCCAACCATAGAACAGAACAACCAAGATCACTTGTCCTGCTCACCCCCTAGCCTGACCATGAGTCCATAAGGAAAAACTGAATGATCCTCCTTAGCTATCATCACCATCCATAGATCAGAAAAATCCTTTGCCTCACACTAACAATGTTTATAACAACAAACACCTTTCTTCTCCCATCATACTAATCAATGTCCTGCCTCCTCCATATGTTGTTAAAATATGCATCATTGTGCCTAGGTCTTTCCTTCATTCCTTGGGGAAATTCACAACTTTACAAATCCTTGATTTTTAGGGGCTGCTAGTGGTCAAATTACACTTCTTCCACTTGTAAAAATCATCCTTGAGGTAACTCAAACATGTTCCCCACTCATGGAGTCATGGTCAACTATTTTTAACCTGGTTGTTCCATTTGTCTTCCAACATTTAATTTATTAAAAGCTTGTCTTACACATGTTTCAAAATAAAAGAGGATAGTTGGGCAAGTCAAATCTTTGTCCAACAGTCATCAAATAATTAAATACAACAATCAAAATTCTAAATTCGGATTTGCGATAAATGGAAAATAATTTCCAAATCCGAATTTTCCAAAAATGAAAGTTTATTTCAAAGTTCACTTAGAATTTAATATTCTAAAATTTGAGGATATTACACAAAGTCATAATGATAGACTATAGTTGTATCTGATAGAGGAATTTTATAAAGGAAATGGTTGTTAAAGTTAAAAATCGAAAAGATCGTGAATGTGTATTTGATTTCCACTAGAAACATTGATACAATGATTTTTGTCTCGAAAAAAAATGAAATATAATTTCTTGTAGGTAGATTCAAACATTATTATAAAAATGCATTAAATATCACTTAAATATTGCAGATAAACACTAAAAATCACAACAATCATCACATATAAGACAAGTATGAGTCAAAACATTATTGATATTCCATTAATTTCTCATAATAGAAGGATCTTTACATGACAAACATCATAGTTACAATCTCCATTACAAAACTTGGAAAACTGTAATACAAGTTCTACAATTTTCTTCTCTCTGAAGATTCCTCCTAAGGTCTCTTTAACAAGCCTCTCCTTTCCTATCTCTTTACTTACAACCTTATATATTATGTTCCCCATGGGGACACCTTGACCCATAGGTCGCTTACACAAGTCGATCATAACTAACTTTACATGTATTCACAGGTCCTCAAGCCAGTGGTTACAACTCAGAGGCAATGCTTAGTACTTGAGGGACACTCTACCTTGTTGTAGTTAGTTCTCTGTTGCAATCAATACTCCGAAGGGTGTTTTATCTAGTCACAAGCTTCACATTGTGGGGTGGTACTAAAGAATATTACAATGTGAATGGGTTCCAAACTTGGTAGTGCACCGAAGAGTCTAATGGAAGATATAGAGTGTGGTATGGTTATGGAGGGTGCAGCACTAGGTGGGAAGAGAGTAGTGGAAGTGATGATTAATGGTTGATGATGTATTGGGGACCAACTTGAGGCAGAGGATTATGGTGGGGATGGATAGGATTGATACGACCAGGTATATGTTTACCATGAGTTATAGTCTTGTTGTGAAGCAACTGTTGTGATATCGTATAGTTGGGTCAAACACCTTCAATGCCCATTTGGCCCAACCAATATGGACATGTTCCTTCTCGCGAACTACTTGTCTCTTGTCTCCTTGTATTGTCGCATTCCTTTGGAAGTGTTTGAATCACAAATTCCAACCCTCAAGATGTGCTCATTTTCCTTTGGTCCTCCCACTACTGCAAGAGACTCCCCCTTTCTTTATCTTGGACCCACCTGGACTATCGACGTTGATGTGACGTGCTTCTTATTGACTAGTGGCACCATTTATAAATGGGTGCAATGTTGTGACCTCTGATCCAACCACTTAAATCCTTCCCAAGTTTCCCCCATGGTGGTGTAGTCTAAATGTTCTACGTTTAATTAAAAAATTTCACCGGAATTCGGTGATCTAAATCTAGGTGAAATCACAAGTTTGTGTTGTTTAACTTGCATTTATGAATGTATAAATGGATTCAATATCCTGAAAAACCCCTGGGGCACTCAGATTATATAGACTTAGCCACTCAACATGCTACTTCTAATGCCATGGACTAGTATCCCTTCATTATACAAAGGGGTAACTCTGGGACATGGAAGTACCAGTCAAGAGTGGCCATCATAGGACTTCACTGGACACATTGACTAACTTCTGACTTCAGATTTGATCATAGCCTATCTGGCAACACATTTGATCTAGGTCAAGTACTATCTAGCCTACCCACATCATGCAAAATTTTAATCTACACTATGTTCATCCATTAATCATTTTCCTTTCCAATATATCTCATCCACTCATGTTTAATTGACGTCTCAAGACAACGCGGACATAATAAGCCTGTGACAGACATTTTTAGCCCCCCCTAGTTGGCATAATTAAGGCCAAAGGTTCCAAACGTACCCATGACACGAATACTTTGTTGACATGGAAATGCCATGTGGGTTCCACAGTGGAAAACCATGGGACGATGGTGGGTCACAATGGTGATGTCAATGTGGTAACATCGACGATCTTGCCTAGATACAAGTGGTTTTAGCCGTAGTAAATTGGGTTGCGAAAAAGGTTTATTTTATTGCAAACCGTCAAATATGAGTCTGAATTCTAACGAATATCAGACATCGTTGTAAGTCCAATGAACGTCATGGCACCAGAAAAAAATATAACCAAAGTTTGAGAATTAGTGAGTAATTGTTTACGGACTTCAACACTATATGTAGCAGTGGTTAGAACCACGTTGATGATTTGGCCTTGGCACCATAGTTGATGAAACAAGCAATAGACTGAGCCTTGAATCCAATAAGTATAGTCATTTCTTGTATGACCATTCGGTGATTAACAATAGATAACTTGAACTCAGAGTCTTGATTTTTATTGCATTGTTAGTTTGTTGTTTAGTGTTCAATATTGCACCAAGAATAGAAGCCTTGGAATCAATTCTAAAGAATATATTGTTAAAATAATTAAAAAGTACCTAGGCAAGTGTTTCTCATCACCTAGGCGCCTAAGGGGTGAGAAAGTGTCTAATGTGGACCCTAGTCATTTAATCTGTGAGAGATAAATTAAAAGGTGACTTTTTGGACTTGGGGAAAGTGGGTACCTTAAGTGACTTTATCTCCACCGAAATTAAAAGGTGACTTTTTGGACTTAGGGAAAGTGGGTAAATTAAGTGACTTTATCTCCACCATTGATCTCATCGAATCTCCACCGTTAGATTGAGAAACTCTTCACCTTCTCTCATGAGGTCGATTAGGGTAGGAGGGCACACCCATTCTTGGGTTGTTGAAGCATTTTTGAGAGATCAAGAAATAGGAGGTTGAGCTTGAGAAAGAAGGCCACATTTGCAAAGCTAGGGCATGCATTTCAAGGCAGCAATATAGCACACATTTCAAGGCAAGGGCACAACATTCATTGCAGGTTGTACTATACAGATTGAGCAGGTCGTACAATATTAATATAGGCACAAAAATCGAGGAGAGGTACAACACTTTCAGGAGGCCGTACTGTACGGATTTTGACAGTCCGTACTGTTGTTTTAGTTGCACAAAAATCGAGAATATTTCCATGGGTATTTTCTGAGTATTTTTGGCACATTTCCCAAGGTGATCGTACAACATTTAATTCCTAGAATTATGTTGTAACATTTGGCATAGATTTCGAGACAGTGCGTACAACATTTATTGTTGAGGAGGTCACACAGCAGTACAGATTTCTGGCACAAAAATTGAGGAGCTATTCCGGGACTGTTCAGAAGGATTTTTGTTGAAGAAATTCTAAGATAAGTTTGTGTAATTTCTGAAGATGAATATGTTGTAAAAGAAATTTCTCTAAAGCTCACAAATAATAAAAGTTCCCTCTCTCACTGGTTTTCCCCTTGTGGGTTTTTCCAGGGTCGTTGTTAGACCAAAAATCTCTGTGTAAATTTTTTGAGTATTGTGTTGTTGATATGTTTTTATTTTTGCATTAAAGATTGTTTAGAATCCTCATGTTTCAATTCTAAAAAGTTGTTTATATGCTGAGTTTATTTGGTTGTCATAAAATTGGGTTTGGGCATTAAACATTCACTGAAAATCAGTGAGACTTGAAACTGGGTGGGGTCTGAAATTTTACATATATATCCTTGCATATTCCTAGAACAGAGACCAAATTTAATTTCTTCGTAAGATATGTGTTGGTGAGATGTGAAGCCTATAAGACCCATATGTATGCATCATATTGGGAGAAAGAAATCCCAACATGGGTAAATCATTGAAGAGAGAGAAATTGGAAGACCTAAGGGCCACCAATGTGCAGATCCAAGAGGAGAAATAACACTTGAAGGAAAAGGTACAAATGTTTGACCAAAGAATAGAAGAGATACAAAAGGACCTTAAGACCACTACAAAATTGTTGTGATTGCTAAATGATCTCTTTGTTGGATTCCAAGACTCCCTCACCATTGTTAGGGTAGTTCATGACAAGTGTAGAGTTCAAGTTGTACAATTGGGAGAGAAGGTAATTTAGATGGATAATTGGCAAGAGGAGAGGTTCACTCTGATGATGACTCAATTGCACTAAGAATTAGCAACAAAGGAGGAGGTGTTGGCCAAGCTATGGGTAGTTATCTAAGAGACCAAGGAAAAAAAACAACCTTTCATTACTATTGTAGAAGACAACACTGTGACTTAGACAAGCATGGTAAACTCACCTTCCTTTGACCTTTCTCAAGAGAAATTGGGTGATTTTGAAAAGCATACTAGATGCATTGGTCCAAGATATTAGGACATATGGGCTACGATGGCCAAGTGATAGGAAAGAGAAGTTAAGGAATCATAAGCCCCATTGTATCTAAACCAAGGGTCGAGCATGAAGACTTAGGTTTCGGTGGTACAGAGGAATAGGCCATGTCTGCTAAATAACTTTGTGGAGGAAAAATATTTTGCAGTGTTGGCTTGCTCATCAAATGAAATAGCAGCAACAAATCACACTACCACTCCATTCTTGTTGTGGTGGATTGTAGAAGGGCTACTATGAGGAAATTCAAAGACTCGGTCTACACCAATACTTAGAAGGAGAAATCCAATCAGTTGGAGAAACAATAAAAATCATAAGAGATATGCATCAATCAATAACCCTCATTTGTTATTGTTGTAAGAAGAAAGGCCATAGAGATACTAATTGTTGGTATTCTGAGGTATCTTCCTTTTATGGGAAGAAAATTCATCTTGAGGTGTCTTACTAGGAAAAGCAAGCCACATGCAATAATATTGAATTATATCAAAGGGAAAATGGAAAGAAGACTTCCCCAATACAATAGCACTTAAAGCCACATGGAGAAAAGGAGTATGTCAAGCAATCCATGTAGCAACCAGAATTTTTTTCAGCATTGCAAGATGAATGGACATTGGGAAACCAAGTGTTGGAGGCTTCATCCTAGGAACCACACAACCAAGAGAATAGTGTGGAGAGAAAAGAGTAAAGAGAATGAAGAGCTCCCTTCATTTCCAACCCAAGGAGAAAAAATTGTCTAGGGAATCATAGTGACATGGGAGGTCGGCTTCACCAACAAAGTGGATAGCAAGTTGGTGTCAACACCAAGGGAAACCACTATCTAGTTCTAGCCTTAAATATCACACCAAAATTTTCCCTTCTTGGAGATATGTCAAACATTGATGCATGGAGGTAATTGACATTGGGGGTTCCTTGTAACTCCATGACAGTCAAAGAAGAAATTGGTGTTCTATGTGCTTAGTTCCTTTGATGAATTTGTTGAATGTATTATTCTGAGTTGTATGGAGCATTATCTACAACCTAAATTGGAATCATAGGTTATTTTCTCTACATGCTATATAATTCATGGTATATGTCATTACTAAATCGATGGCCTAATTTGCTAGTCTGTCTAACAACATTGTGAATGATTAATTTTTCATTGTTGGATTGTATTTCTACAATTTATTGCATCTAGAGAATTGTGGCAACAATTTTGCTTTAGTTAATTCTCTAGAGAACATTTGCATTAGGTAAACCATTAGCTACAATAGTTTCTCCAAGATGTTTGTTGGTCATTCCTTGTATTGTTTGAATCTTGAGGCATTCCCCTCATCCTCAAGACCATAAGCATTGATGTCACCTATAGCCATACATTTGTATGATTGGTCAATTTTGTTGGGTAGAATAAGGTGGTGTGATGGCACACAGAGGATGCCATCCAATTGACATTGTTGCAAAGAAAGAGTGTTGTATATGCACGTGAAAACAACAAAGTTGTTTCAATACTAGAAATAAAAATTGAATTGGTAAGCAATTTATCTCAATAGAAGAAGGTGGTCCATAGTTCCCTTTGTAGATTTGTTATGTGATGGAAAATTGATTATTCGGATCTCACTATTGAATGAGTGTTGACCAAAATCTAACTTACCTTCCATTGGCTACCAAGATAAATTGTCTCCAAGGCTAACAATGAAAGAGACTTACACGCCAAAGATGGGAATGATCTTATCATATTATTGAGATTACAAAGTTTGATGCTAGTAAAAAATAATTAATGAGCATAAGTTTGTACTAACAGAATAATTGAAGCCAGAAACCAAAGCTAGTGACATAATAAGAACTAGAGTTGGAATCCAGAGCTAGAGTAGAGAAATTTCACACAAAGTTTGGGTTGGGAGAAAATATAGATATTGACCTTGGGGATTTCATCGAGATGATGATCCTAAAGGGATCATTGACAAATATATCAATGATGAGAACATTGATGTCCATGAGGTGGAGAAACATGTGGAAGGATCTATTGATGTTTTTGTAGCATCGAGAGGTATTCTCGCCTTAACCTAGGTGTCTAGCATGTGGGAGCCATTCTTGACACTCACATTGCGATTTGTCCTTGTAAAAATCCTTTGTGTGAGGTGTGGGGCTTTGTGGGCTTATTGATGGGTTTTGTGGGCTTGTTGATGGGATTTGTGGTTATTTGATGGGGTTTTGCACCCATTGAAAGATTAAACAAGTCTAATTATTGTTGAGTTTGTGGAGAGGGTGCCTAAGTTGATTTAGGGGCTTCTAACTCAACCTTTAGAGTTGTATAAAAAGAGAACCTTGTGAGAGAACAACACACAACAAGTGAAAGTGACATTTCACTTTGATGTTGTGAGAGGAGTTGAGGTTGTGTAGGGATGAGGCATGGAGAATTTCTGAGTAAGGCATGTGGTAAAGAAGGAAGCCATGTGTTTGTGCAGACCTGCATCAAGTGTAGCAGGGTATTCTTGCCCAGGTAGCTTGGAGAGGAGGGTCGAGTAGGCTTCAGTCTTGCGTCTTTTGAAGAGGAAGGGCAGTTTGCCCTCGGGTCTATGTTTGTGAGATAGTCGGAAGCCAAAGGAGCCTAGTCATTGATTTTAGGAGGCTCATCCTGCAAGGAGAAGGGAAGTCGTTGATTATAGGAGATTCAACCAGTAAGGAGAAGGGAATTCGTTGAGTCTAGGAGGCTCGACTTGCAAGGAAAATGGTTGGTACAGTTAGTCACAGGTTCTGGGACATTCCTTGAGGGATAGTATAGTTAGTCATAGATTTTGGGACAGTCCTTGAGGGATAGTATAGTCTGTTGCAGGTCTTGGGACAATTTTATGGATGGGGCAGTCAGTTGAAAGGGAAGTTTTAAGGGTTGGAGAGAAACTGTGAAGGCTTGCTCAGGTGACCAGTAAGCAGAGAAAGGTTTCAACCTATGTAAAGGCTGAAGTTTGATCTCAGTGCAGTGACCATAATTCAGCATAGAAACCGAGGAGGGTTTATGCAGTGGAAAAGGGCCTTTTTTTGTAAGTGTACCCTTTTGTTTTGGTGTTTTTCTTTTGTGTAAGAAAGGGCCATTTTCCCTGGTATGGGAGCCCATTTTTATGAGATTATATTGAATCTAGAACAAGTGATTTGGACTCATATTCCTGTGTATTATGTATGATTCAATTGTTCGTTTTATTTTCCGCTATGCTAAGTTGTTAGACATCACAGTGTGTTTAGGTTCACAGTTTAGAATGTGTGATTTTGTTTATGTTGATGAGAACCTAGACCAGACCCGAGGTATGTTCAAAATATAATATGGCATCAAAGTTGAGGCTTTGAAAAGAGCAGTTGGATCTCATATTTATTCAGGTAACATCCTTGAAAAGGAGTTGTAGCAGATTTGACAACGGAGTATCTTGGACTTCTAGGTAAAAGTCCAACAATGAATATGGTTTTTGGATTAAGAATTAAAGATCGGTTGGATGGGATATCCAACTACAACTCGTGGAAGGAAAGAATCAAATTACTGTTGTTGGTGAATGATCTGTGGGAATTTGTTGACACTCGTATCACTAAGCCAACTGATGTAGAAGAACTGACCAATTTTAACAAGTCAGATGCAAAGGCCATGTTGATCATTCTTGATGGGGTGAAGGATCATTTGATACCTCACCTAACTGGAAAAACCAGTGTGGCACATGTGGGAGGCTCTGAAAACGTTATTTCAGAACAAGAACAAAAATTGGAAGATGGTGTTGAGAGAGAAACTCAGGGAGATTAGGATGACTGATTCAGAAAATGTGACATCATATCTCACCAGGATTCAACAAGTTAGTGATGAGCTTGCAACTATAGGGGATGACGTGGCAGAAACAGAGTTGGTGAGGACAACACGCAAGGGCTTCTCGGAGCAATGGAAGTCATTCATCAAAGGAGTTGTGTCACGTGAGAATCTCCCATATTAGAACAGGTTGTGGGATGACTTCATTCAGGAAGAACTTCGAGATGATGATTTTCAACACAAGAGTAGTGAGGAGAATGTTCTTGTTATTCATTTGAATAAGAGAAAAGGGATGAAAGACTTGAGTAAAGTGAGATGCTATGCATGCAAAAAATTTGGTCATTATGCCATCCAGTGTCTGAATAAGGAGAAGAAGGGCGTGAAAGAGAAGCAAGTTGAGATGGTTGCTTCAGCCATGTTTGAGGAGGTAGAGTTGGCTAAGAAGTTCGAGGATGAATTACTTATTGTCTCTCACCTTTCAAAGAGCATCGTTCATGAGGGTGCTTGGTTCTTAGATAGTGGGGCTACCAGGCATATGATAGGTACACGAGAGGTGTTCGAGAGCTTGACTAAATGGGATATTGATTTGCATGTGAGGATTGGTGATCGGAGTCAGCATGCGGTGAAAGGAGCCGAGACTGTACCATTTAGGATGGAATCAGGTGGGGTGTTGCAAGTTTAGAATGTGCTTTGGGTACCAAAACTTAGGTGTAGCATGCTCTCGGTTTCATCGATTGAGTAGATGGGGTTTGAAGTTGTGTTCTTGAAGGGAAAGGCACTTCTCCAACCTAGTGGACCTAGCTTAAACCCAGGGGTGGTTCTAGGAGTTAGGGAGAGTGGCTTATATAGGCTAACATGCAAGCCTATATTGAAGAAAAGTGGGAAGAAGGTTGTGCATACTCAGAGGGAGTCAACATATTCAAAGGGAGCCAGACTTCATAGAGAGTCAACAGGCTCAAAGGGAGAGCCAATCGTCCATAGGAAGTCAACCTTCAGGTCCAAGTGGGAGAGAAGAGTCTTTCAAGACCGTTAAGAAGGTGTCATGGGTTGAGATGACCATGCAAGACTCTCAGAAGCAGGAGGATTCTAGGAGTAGGGTGTCTTCCAAGAAGGATCCAATTCATATTGCAGGATTTGTTTATGTGTGAAAGGGAGAAGTAGTGGTAGTAGAGCCAGTGCAAGAAGCAGAGTTACTTCCAGTGTGGTAGACAGAGATACTTCCAGGTGATGGTGGATGGAATACCTTCCTCACTAAGAGGGAGTGTTGATGTTTTCGTAGTATCGGGAGGTATTCTCACATTAGCCTAGGTGTCGAGCATGTGCGAGCCATTATTGACACTCACATTGCGATTTTTCCTTCTAATAATCCTTTGTGTGAGGTGTGGGGCTTTGTGGGCTTGTTGATGGGCTTTGTGGGCTTACTGATGGGATTTGTGGTTGTTTAATGGGGTTTTGCACCCATTGAAAGATTAAACAAGTCTAATTATTGTTGATTTTGTGGAGAGTATGCCTAAGTTGATTTAGGGGCTTATAAGTTAACCTTTAGAGTTGTATAAAAAGAGAACTTTGTGAGAGAGCAACACACAACAAGTGAAAGTGGCATTTCACTCTGAAGTTGTGAGTGGAGTTGAGGTCGTGTAGGGTTGAGGCATGGAGAAGGTATGAGTAAGGCATGTAGTAAAGAAGGAAGCCAAGTGTTTGTGCAGACCTATATCAAGTGCAACAGGGTATTCTTGGGCATGTAGCTTGGAGAGGAGAGGAGAGTAGGCCTCAGTCCCACGTCTTTTGAAGAGGAAGGGTAGCTTGTCCTCGGGTCTGTGTTTGTGAGGTAGTCGGTAGCCAAAGGAGCCTAACCGTTGAGTTTAGAAGGCTCGACCTGCAAGGAGAAGGGAAACCATTGAGTCTAGGAGGCTTGACCTACAAGGAAAAGGGTTGGTATAGCCAACCGTACGTTCAGGGATAGTCCTTGAGGGCTGGTACAATCAGCCACAGATTCTAGGACAATCCTTGAGGGATGGTACAATCAGTTGCAGGTCTTGGGACACTTTTATGGCTAGGACAGTCGGCTGAAAGAGTAGTTTTGAGGGATGGAGAGAGACCATGAAGGCCTACTCAGGTGGCTAAGAAGCAGAGAAACGTTTCAACCTATGTAAAGGCTAAAGTTTGATCTCAATGCAATGACCAAAATTGGGCACAAAAATTGAGGAGGGTTTATGCAGTGGACAAGGGCCTTTTTTTGTAAGTGCACCATTGTGTTTTGGTGTTTTTCTTATATGTAAAAAAGGGCCATTTTCCCTGATACGGGATCCCATTGTTCTGAGATTGTATTGAATGCAGAACAAGTGATTTGGACTCATATTAATGTGTATTGTGTATGATTCAATTATTGGTTTTATTTTCTGTTGTTCTAAGTTGTTAAACATCTAAGTGTGTTTATGTTCGCAGTTCATAATGTGTGATTTTTGTATACGTTGTTGAGAACCTAAACCAGACTTGAGGCGTGTTCAAAATCTAACAAGATCGTATTCATTAAAGGCATATTGAAGAACAACACAAGGCAGGAGACCATAATCATGATAAAACTAAGCATAAGCAAGCTCCTTAAAATTTTCCATGAAGGGTTAGAGACTCAGATATACCTGGAAGGTGCTTCGTTCGTATGCTCCAAACATCTTCCAAACCACACTACTCAATTTCCACTACAAGTTTGTTGCAATTTCAACTACATTATGACTAGATTCAACTCCGTGAGTTTGCTCTAGTTTTAACTACGCCATGGCCAAATTACAATGCAAGTTCATACTTGTCATCAATTGTTGAAATTGCATTAATGAAATAATGCAAAGGGTCCCTTCTTTTCAGTGCACGCGATGAATGGAAATTTCCTTCACGAAACAAATGATTTATGTTCCAATTCATTTGTATGTGCAGTATCATAGCTCCTACATGATGCATATTGTTGATGCAAGCATGCATGCATGTCAAAGCAAAGACATCAACTGAATGCATGGCATGGCATGACAAAAGGGGGTGGGATGTAAACACATTAGATGGATGTATCATCTAGGGAACCATAGATGGAATACGTCATATGTCTTTAAGATGTTTTATGGTGTATGTTGTTTGCCTCAAACCTCACCATATTAAACAATGTTTTCAAATGCTTAAAATATTTCAAATGGTGGATGATGGTGAGTGAGTTTCTCTTGTAGCAAGTGAATCTCACAGTGATGATTGGTTATTTTACTTCTATTAGGCGCACTGGTTCTTATGTCCATGTCATTGTTCATATCCCAATTGTTGTTCCTTGTTTGCAAGAAGAGTTTTTTTGCATTCTTTATTGATATGTTATTTCCAAAGCAATTGCAATTGCATCCAGTGACAACCTTCCATAATGTGCACAAGCACTAATGTAATTATTGTATTTTCACCATATTGTTTTGATGTTATTTTTCTAATTGGACTAGTTTTACTTCTTGATGAAAAACTATTATTTCTTCTATAATTCCCCATGGGCCCCTATAGTGACACCTGACATTGATTTCCAAGTCTTTAGTGTATTTTCTTCAAAATTGTTTGAAATATAGGCTACATCTAGTGTGGAAAAAATTGATCCAACCATGAGTTGTACACAAAGATGGTCACAAGCTAAGAAGTAGAAAGCTATAATGTCAATGCAATGAACTAATCCATCAAATGACCAATAAATCTCCAAAATATATAGGATATTGGATTATAATCCATATGGATAGGAGAATAATTGATATAGGATTGACAGAGACTGTTTCAATGGTATAATTACTCGTGAAGTTTTATAAATGTTAAATTAGTCATGAGTGTTGAGAAACATAACTCATGACCTATGATTATTATTATTTATAATATGTTATTATTAGGTAATGCAGATTTATGTGTATTACACAAAATCTGATTTATAATTCAGCTTCATCATCTAATAGATAACAAGTTCTCTTTCATTCCAAGAGCATATTTTGCATATTGGATCCACCTCACTTGACTATCTTCCATCACCGCAAGGATCTTCTTTTCACATTTTATATCATGTGCACTATCATCTCCAAATTGCACATAATCACCTCGAAATTGCTTCATCAAGGCCTCAAACTAGTGCATTATTGCATTATCACATCATTGGAGGAATCTGTAGTTGCCAATGATCTAAAAAACACTTCATTCTTGGTATCTTCCTTGTCTAAATCCTTCTTCAATTATTTCTTTTGTCCTCCTTAGGGATTGTTCTCTCTTCTTTTTATAGGAGTCTTTAGTGAAATATCTAGGTTGCACACAATAGAAGCACTTTTGGTGCTTCCCAAACTTCAGATCTTTGTGAAAGTGATCCATGCTCTGTGAATTATCCCTCCATCCATCACCTTTCATCTTCAAACAATTTAAAATCTTGTTAACCAAGGCTTGGCTTTTTATGCCTTTTCTCTTCTTGTAGCAACATTCTACCCAACATACCAAGTGATAGTGTAGCATCATTATTTACTATAGTAAGGATCATCACGAACAACAAATGCCTACATCAAAACAAATAAAATTTCATGCTACAAGGTCATATTCTTCAACTTTATCTCCAAAAACAATCAATGTTCATCTTCCAATGAATAAGAACAGTGTTATTATCCATTACACAACATTACCTATGTTATATCAATGTTATAGAACATTGTTATCATCCAAGCACACAACATAACAAGAACACAATGCAATAGAACTAAAACAAACTCTTCATTAACCAAATAAACAAAGTAAAAGTACTTAATAGTATAGTGTCATTGAGTTGCATTGTATGGCACTAAGGCCACTCAACAAGATTAATAGCTTGCAAGCCAACATAGAAGCTTATGACTCAAAGGCCATTGTCACAACAAGTATAGTACATAGACCATTCAATAGGTTTATTGACCTAAGGCCCCTAAAATTCTCTAATAATAGTTTAACTTGCACCCTATCTATGTATTCACCTTCTAGGATTGATTCCTATTTATAAGATATTTTCTAGGGTTTGATCAATTTGATTGATTCAAATGTTGATTGCCATTCTCATTCCAAGTTCCACATTAGATTAGGTGATTTTGTGGCTCTCCTTTATCAGCTTCCTAAATTCTTGGTAGGTGTTGCTACCTCACCAATCTTCATATTGGCACATACTAATTCAACTATTTTTCTACCTTCTAGCATTCCTTTGACAATCTTGAGACTTTGATATCAACAAACTGCATGTCACAATTTCTTCATCTACTGCATTCTCTAATTGTGTCAATATTACCTTGTTATTCGCTCCTATCGACACTTTAGCTCATCAAGTCCTCTCGATCCTTCACAACTTTGTCCCAATCAAGTTGTCTATATTGATTTGGTAATTATCTTTTTGAAAACTCACCCAAACTTGCACATTTTTTGATACTTGGGCATTTGCCACCCAATTTTTCTAACACTACAACAATTCCCAATGACCTCCTTCCAGATGTCCAGGTTACAATGAATGAGATAACACATCTGATGTTCCCGTACTTCCAATATTTTTTGACATGTCTAATGTCAATGTTTGGAATTAAAGTCATTGCTAGCATAGAACGTCTTCAAAAACTATCAAACTTCATGGTCAATTACAGTTACATTCGTTGGCATTGGCATTACCCCTCCTTGACCAATAACATATCACCACAAATGATTTCATAATATGTCACAATATCAGAACTAGTCACACGCAGCATGTACAATCTTAGGAACACATTCCAATAGCAAGATAAAGAAAGTCTATATGAAAAACAATTTTAAAAAGAAAGATACAAAGTGAAAAAAACTATGAATTTTTTGCAGTGTAAGTAATATAATTGAATATAAATAAAATATCTACTTGCAATGCTAAACTTTTAGCACAAAGTCACATAGACAAAGATACAAATACGTCAATGTTTTCAAAATGTTTGGTTATGATCTTACTATGATACAAGAAAAATAATACCATGATTATAGAGAATTCTAACATACCAATTATGGATGTGATATATATATTTAAAGTAAATTCTTTCAATCATAATAATAATAATATAATTTTAAGGTTAAGACAACAAATTGGTGTCTAAGATTCTTTTCTTTGTAGGACAAGAGAACTCTCGGCACAGTAATTCGAGTGCTAAAGTCTAAGGAGATATACATACCCTACCTCTCTGGATTTGAACTTGTGATCTAGAAGGAAACACATGTTCTTAACTATTAGGCCCACTCCAGCTGTATATTAGGCCCACTCAGACCTAATTTTTGTTGTGTTATCCTGATCAACTTAACAACCTTTTCTTGTTTAACCTTTTCGTTTTCTTGGTCTGAAATATAACTGTACAATACATGGAACCAATAAAACATGGCTCATGTGACAATCAGGATGTGTTTGTGCCTCAACAGAATGCATAAATTTTAAGAGAAGCTTAGACAACTCACTACTGCACAGCAGTGGAAAATCACGACTGCTGCAAATGGCTGAATATTTTTTCCTTTGACCACTATACTGAACCAGAAAAAGCTTACATTAATACGGTGTTCTACAATGATTAAACAAATTATGATCTAAAATTGATAACTGATAATCGCTAAATTAGTAGACATATTTTCAGACGGGCTTAAAACGGGACAAATAGTACCGATCTAAGAACAGCTTAATTAGATTAAACTAATTCTAAATACAATAAGATCGTCTTTAGCCCTAATTCCTTCCCTAAACGTAAAATCTTTGCCCCAAGAGGCAGGGACAATACACATCATGACTATAATTGGGGAAAGGCCGTTTCGATTCATACCTAGCTTCCTCTTATACATGTACACCATATGTAGCCCTAAACAAAGAGCATATTCACTCGTGGCCTACTTTTCCTGCTTAATTAATCTCTTTGAAACCAAATATATCAAGGATTTCTCTCGTCTCCTTCGAAGCACTGCATTCACAGTAACAAACCACATTCAGTGTTAAACAAAAATCATTGATATCAAACTGACAACTCCCTCAGTCATTAGTTATAATTTGAAAATTAAATCAATAAGTTTCATTAAGAAGAGTACCTTCCACGTCTTAGGATCTTATAGACTTTGGGTGTGGTTAGATCTATAATTGTTGAGCCTGCACGTCCAACTGGAAGTTGACCTCCATCATAAATATAAGCACAATGTTGCCACAGATGCTCAAATTCTTGAATACAAACTGTGCTTGGTTGTCCACTTTGATTAGCACTTGTAAGTGCAAGAGCACTCCCAAAATTACGAGCTACCATCCGAATAAAGTCACATTCTGGTATTCGAATTCCAATAGTATTCACTCCTGGGTTGAGGGACTTCTCAAGCATACTTTCTTTACCTGCATTTCCAAGCAGTATCTAGATCATAAGATGGCTGTTAAAATTAACTGAACTATCATGCATAATGCATGTCAGCTTAAATTTCCTTTGGACTTTTTTCATAATCGAACTTTGGTTAATCTTGGCCTCTAAAATAAAGATTTCTGATTGACAAAATCAAATCACAGTGTTCAAATATTGATAGAATTACAAACCACGGTCTAGCACTAAAGTGACAGGTCCGGGAAGAAGACTGCTAAGTAGACCATCCGGTAAATGAGAGGCCACTGCAAAGCGATTAACATCCAACACATCAGCAACACAGACTGCAAGTGGGCTTGTCATACTGCGTCCTTTGATTTCATATATCCTTTGGACTGCTGCTGGAGAGCTGACAAATAATGAAAATTTGAGAAAGTATGTCAAGAAATTAAAGAGACAAGTACAAGAAAGTGAGCTATATCTACATAGTGGATATCATAAGTTAATTATTATGCATGAACCATCATACAGAGCAAGCAAAATTTATTTGAATTGCAGCAGTCTTGACATGAATGTCATGCATTTTGTATGAGACTGCATTCCTTGAACAGATGCATGTTACTCGCAATCAAAGCCTCAATTTCCATATTTGTCTGACACCTGAAACAGGCACTAGGGAGTGTGGGAAAAGAGACCATTTGGACAAAATGAAAGTGCTCACAGAAAATTATTACTCAACCTAGATTCAATATAGATAATGGGGGTACCCTAAGATTAGTTTCCTATTCGCATAAAAGTATTGTACCCCATCATTTACTATTTTGCTTGCAAGGTTCATGAATGGGAATTATGCTAAAGAGGGTATCTGTGCTGTGTCATGTTAATTTACTCCAAATCAGCTAAGTAAACAGATCAGATCTAAATACTTTGCTGAAATAATTAACTCTTGCATGCAGCGGAAAACGAAAAAAGCAATCACACATAGTACACAATTTTTCTGCTCTTCCAAATCAGTTCTTCATCAAATAACTTTGGAACTTACAAGAGCTCCCCTCACAGGGAAAATGACACTGAGAAAGAAAAACCACAACCAAAATCTGCAAACCTGAAACCACAGCGCTGCCTCAATTTGTGTGCTGCCAATCACTAAGGATGTCCATACAGATCTGTACCTGCTGCAATAAATGCAGCTACCTTGAAAGAAGTGCTACCTCAAAAGATGTGTTGCCTGGATTTCCATACTGCCTCAAAATCCATGCTGCCTCAAAAGATGTGCGACCTGTTTTACTTTCTCGCCAAGCTGAAAAATCAATTCTGATTTTTCTCCTTCACCTCACGTGGCTTGTGAAAAAAATTTCTCATTGTGTCTTTTTTCTTTACCCTCTTTGTCTTTTACTTGAGCCATTTACCTAATCTCAATGGTCAAGATTAGAGTGTCAGATCAACGGCTCTCTTTTAATTAAATTATTAAGTGACTTTAACTTAGTCACTTTATTAATTAAAAGTCACTTTAATAAAAGACATTCACTTTATTAATAAAGTGAATTCTAGGAAAAGTATAGGATACATTTAATGACGATCTCCGCAAGTAGACACCCTTATGGAAATACTTGTCCAAGCGACAAACACTAACACTCCCTCTTAGCGAGGAAGGTATTCTCCACCACTCCAAGCTCATCTCTGAAAAAGACGAACTTGCCCTTGACCAAGGGCTTGATGAAAATGTCTTCCAACTGCTCCTTTGT
>ML830177.1:81502-92001 GCA_009831015.1 Picea engelmannii | reverse complement strand
TATCTCCCTGAATGCAGGAGCATCCTTGGGCTCAGGCAATCTGCATCACCCAAAATAAATAATTCCACTCTCCAAATAGGAAATAAGTTGAATAAGGATTGTGTTAGTGGTCCATTTTATTTAGTCAATTTGTTATAAATTTGAACTGTTGATTACTCCTGCAGCTACTCTTTCTATGATGAAACACATACTGAAACTCGTGCTAAAATTTTCATGTATAGTGAAATTTTACAAGTGTCATATTGAAACACATGTTGAAACTCATGCTGAAACTGCCATATATAGTGAAAAATTTCAAGTGTCATGCTAAAACATACTGAAACTTGTGTTGAAACTTCCACGTATGAAGAAATTTTACAAGTGTCATGTTGAAACTCCTGTGTATAATGAAATTTTACAAGTGTCTTGATATTTCTTCATTTGCAACACTATGGCTGCACGGATTTGATTTTTCCACGCTGGTATTCATTTATGATGAGTCGCAACTACCATTAGGTAAAATAACTTGTGGCTAAAGGGAAAAGAGTGACCTGAGGACGAAACAAAGTTGAAGCAGTTTGGAATACAAAGAGATGGTTTGGGTAACAACTCATTCTTGGAGGGAAGGAAAATCATTTCAGAGCCGAGGAGGGGTTTTAAAAAGAAGTGGAGTATGATTTTGAAGGGGATGGTGAACAACGAATTAAGGAAATCGTAGAAGGCAGACTGGAGAGAAATATTCCAGGTTGAGTGAGCACGTAGGAAGGGAGAAACAAAATATCATCCCATACACACAAACCATTACCCTCTGGATTTCCTTATTATTTGGCAAACGTTTATTTGTTTTTTTTTTCCATTGTGTGTTTTGTAGCAGGTTGTGCGATGTAACGGTTTGTTTGTTCCATCATATATAGTTCTACATCAGGTGGTATTAGAGTGATTCTTCTACGAGATTAGCACCTAATATGCTTATGTGAGATAGGGTACATAATACTTGTTCATGGTGGTTCCTCAACAAGAGTGTTGAAAGTCAATTTGGGTTACAGAACCAGTGTGAGGTCTGTGGATGTTGGTGAGACACCTAAAACTTGGAGAAATGCTGCGAAGGAGAGGAGCAGGAAGGAGAGGTGCAGGAAATAGAGAATTGGAAAAATTGAGAAGAAGAATAGAGGAATCGAAAAATCATAGGAATGGAGATGATGAAGTATACTCAGAGCCAAAAGAAGAAATCGAATACGAACAAGAAGGTGATGAAAGAGAACCAACAACTGGGATGATTTTTTATTTAAGTAATAGGGGTAGTGAAAAGGTTGAGGTTTCCTATTATTATGGTAGTATGAGAGTCAATGTTCTCATTGATTGGATTGGAGAAATCGAAAGATACTTCGAGTATGAAAATGTCCAGTATCCAAATCAGGTAAGATTTTCTATTACGAAACTGAAAGGCCATGCAACACTATGGTGGGATATGTTGCAGATGGATAGAGTGAATAATCAGCTAGAGAAAATCAGAACTTGGAAGAATATGGTTACCAAGATTAAGGAGAAATTTCTTCCTGTTGATTACCAATAGAATTTATTCTGACAAGTCCAGAACCTCAGACAAAGGGAGACATATGTTCGCAAATACATTGAAGCGTTCTTTAGGATGTCACTCAAAGCATGCCTCAAAGAACCAGAATTCCAACGAGTTGTAAGGTATGCAAATGGGTTGAAGTATTTGATTCAAGATGAAATTAGCACACTATTTTCGTATTTTTGATTAATCTTATCAAGTTGCCCTAAAGGTAGAAGAAAATATTGAGAGGAAAACACATCCAAGAGGTAGAGGAAGAGACTTTAAAGGATGAGGTAAAGTATGGAATACTAAGGGCAACAAAAAGGAAGAAGAATCTTCCAGTGGTCAAGGTGGAAGAGGAGGAAATGGAGCTGGTAGAGGCAGATGATTCAGAAGAGGAAAGGGAAGGTATGTAATTGCTTCTTATCACTATGATGTAGAGGAACAAAAGAAGTCTAAATGTTTAGAAAGGAAAACTTCAAGGATGATGATGAAGCTTCAGTAGTTGGAGAAAAAGTGATTTTTCTTTAGCAAGAACAAGGTGAGAATGTGTTGTTTTGTGTTTCAGAGAGTGGTGCTTAAATATGAACAAAAAGAGGCAAAGGAACCAGAAAAACGAAAGAAAGTTTTTAAAACAAAATGTAAGGTTTAAGGAAAATGTTGTAACCTGATTATAGATGGAGGAAGTACAGAAAATTTGGTATCCACCAAAGTCATGAACAAACTGAACTTGACAAGTTTGAACTATCTGAACCCTTATCGTGTTTCTTGGTTGAACAAGGGACATCATGTGACATTGACTGAGAAAATTTTATTGAATTTTCAAATAGAGAGTTTTCAAGAGTAGGTGTTATGTGATGTGATTGAGATAGATGCATGTCACATACTGTTTGGAATACCATGGTTATTTGATCGACAAGTTCACCATGATTGTAAGAAAAACACATATGAGTTCAAGAAAGATGGAAAACGATATAAATTGATGCCAATGTTAGAGGATACAATTGAAAAAACAAGAAATTATGATGATATAAACACAAGTAACAGTAGAATCATACTATTTTATACTAAGGAATTTTTACAAGAAGAAAGAAAATCAATATTCTGTTTAGCAGTGATTCTAAAAGAAGTGAAAAGTGTAGAGAAGCCAAATGTTGTATCTACAAAAATAAAGTTGTTGTTGGATGAATTTAGGAGATTATTTGTAATGATCTTCCAAAAGGATTGCCTCAAGTAAGAATTATTTCTCATCAAATTAATTTAATTCCTAGATCAAGTTTACCTAAGCCTTACAGGATGACTACAACAGAGAGTGAAGAGGTAAATAGATAAGTACAAGATTTGCTTGATAGAGGACTAATTAGAGAAAGTTTAAGTCCTTGTGCGGTACTAGCAGTGTTGACTCCAAATAAAATAGGGGAATGGTGAATGTGTACCGACTCACGTGTTGTAAACAATATCACTATCAAGTATAGATTTCCACTGCTGAGATTAGATGATCTAATGGAATGTTTGAGTGGTTTAGAATATTTTTCAAAAAATGATTTGAAGAGTGGTTATCACCAGATTCGAATTAGAGAAGGTGATGAATGGAAGACATCATTGAAGAAGAAATATGGATTGTTTGAATGGTTGATAATGCCATTCGGGTTAACTAACGCGCCCAACACATTCATGAGATTGATGAACAAAGTCTTGAAGAAATTTTTGGGTAAGTTTGTGGTTGTATATTTGGATGATATATTGATTTTTAGTAGGATCAGAACTGAGCATGTGAGAGTAGTGTTACAACGTTTGAAAGAAGATAAACTATTGATAAACCTGAAGAAGTGTACATTCATGCAGCGAATGTTAGTGTACCTGGGTTTTTTGGTTTCAAAGGAAGGACTAAAAATGGATCCTGAGAAATTGAAGGCTATCCTTGAATGGCCAACACCAAGATTCACATTCGATGTGAGGAGTTTCCACGGATTGTCAGGCTTTTACTGGAAATTCATTAGAACTTTATCCAAATATGTGTGCCTCTTACAGAATGTATGAAGAAGGGAGTGTTTTAATGCACTGTAGCAGTAGAGAAGTCATTGGAAGAATTGAAGAAGAGAGTAACAACACAACCATTATGATCATTACCATATTTTAATAAAGTGTGTAAGGTTTATTGTGATTCTAGTGGATCAACAATTGGAGCAGTGATAATTCATGATGGAAGACCCATTGCAATTTTTAGTGAGAAGTTGAATGCATCCAGAAAGAAGTAATATGTTTACGATCAGGAATTTTATGCTATTGGGCAAGCTTTGAGGAAATGGCGACATGATCTACTACCAAAGTATTTTATCTTGTTCACGGATCACAAAGCTCTGCAGTACATTAATAACCAAGTTAAGTTAAATGAAAAGAATACTAAATGGGTAGAATTCTTGCAAAGTTATTCTTTTGTGCTGAAACAAAGGTTCGGGAAATCGAATAAGGTGGTTGATGCATTAATTCGGAGGACATCGTTACTCAATACCGTGTTGGTAGAAGTGGTAAGCATGAAATTTCTAAATACATTGTATGAAGAAGATGCATATTTCTTAAAAGCTTGGAAGGCATGTAAGGAGCCTTGGACTTTAGACAAAACACCATATCTGGACTACCATATCTAGGAGGGGTTTTCACTTAAAAATCATCAGTTGTGTATTCTTATAAGTTCCATATGACTAAATCTCATTAACGAATTTCATAGTGGTGGTTTAAGAGGACATTTTGGAGTTGATAAAACCGCAACCCTGGTGAAGGAGAGGTACTTTTGGCCCAGCTTTAACAAGGATGTTTGAAAGTTTGTGGAAGGTTGCAGGATCTATCAACTAGCCAAAGGAAAGAGTTAGAACACTGGAATCTATACCACATTTGCAGTACCCAAAGGATCTTAGTAGGATATTAGTATGGATTTTGTCTTAGGATTTCCTATGAATCGAAGAAAGAATGATTCAACAATGGTAGTTATTGATAGGTTTTCGAAAATGACACATTTCATATCATGTAAAAATACTAGTGATGCTAGTGAGGTAGCTTCATTATTTTTCCAAGAGTTGGTTAGATTGCATGGTTTCCATAGAGTATTACTTCAGATCGTGATACTAGATTCCTTGGACATTTTTGGAGGACACCCTGGAAAAATTTAGGCTCATAGTTTTTATATAGTTCGGCATATCATCCTCAAATGGATGGTCAGACAAAAGTAGTGAATATAATTCTAGGAATTTTTTTGAGAAGTTTAAGTGGAGAGAATCCTAGTCAATGGGATTTGGGATTAGCCGAAGATGAATTCACATATAATGATTCAATGAACTGGTCCACGGGAAAGAGTCCATTTCATATTGTTTATGGACGGTCGCCAAAAGGTGTGGTAGATTTGGTTTCATTTCCAAATTTGGAAGGAAGGAAGAGTGTTGATGTGAATGATTTTGTGGACATTATGCAAGAATTACAAGAATGGGTAAAGAAGAAATTGTAGACCAACAATGACAATTATAAACAAAGAGAAGATCAACATAGAAGGAATAATGTATTCCAAGAGGGTGAGGTGGTCAAGGCTCACTTGAGGAAAAAGCAATTTCCTCGAGGTACATACAACAAACTCAAGTACAAGAAGATAGGTCCATGTCGAATTCTAAAAAATGTCTCTTATAATGCTTATTGTTTGGAACTTCTGGAGAAATTTGACATATATCCTACATTCAATGTTGCTAACCTCTATTAGTTTCATGGAGGGGACATAAGAGTAGATAAAGGTACTCTCAGCGAATGGGAACAACACCTACCAATTAAGGAAAAGGAGCAGATTGAAGAAATTCTTGCTACATGAGTTGGTAAGAAGACTTGCTAGAAGGAGTCCATGGAATATTTGATCAAGTGGAAGAGTCGAGGGGAAGAGGATACATCGTGGGTGACTGAAGATCAGTTAGCATGTGTAAAAACCTCTTCACCTCAACAATGATCTTCACTTGAGATGGAGCTCATTTTTTTCTTATGAGGGGTGTCTGATGTAGGAGCATTCTTGGGCTCGAGCAATCCACATCATCCAAAAAAAATATTTCCATTCTACAAATAGGAAATAAGTCAAATAAGGACTATGTTAGTGGTCCATTTTATGTAGTCATTTTGTTGTAAATTCAAACTTTTGATTACTCCTGCAACTACTCTTTCTATGTTGAAACTCGTGTTGAAACTGCCATGTATAGTGAAATTTTGCAAGTGTCATGCTAAAACTTATGTTGAAACTGCCACATATAGTGAAAATTTTCAAGTGTCATGCTAAAACTCGTGCTGAAATTGCCATGTATAGAGAATTTTTACAGGTGTCATGCTAAAACACGTGATGAATCACATGCTGAAACTCCCGCGTATAGTGGAATTTTACAAGTGTCACGATATTTCTTCATTTGCAACACTATGGTTGCACACATTTGATTTTTCCATGCTGGTATGCATTCATGATGATTCATAGCTACCATTAGGTCAAAGAACTTGTGGCTAAAGGAAAAAGTGTGACTCGAGGTCAAAAGGAAGTTGAAGTGGTATGAAAGACAGAGAGGCGGTTTGGGTAAGAACTCATTCTTGGAGGGAAGGAAAATTGTTTCAGAGCCAAGGAGGGGTTTTAAAAATAAGTGGAGCACGATTTTGAAGGGTTTGGTGAACCACGAAGTAAGGAAATCATAGAAGGTGGACTCGAGAGAAATATTCCAGTTTGGGTGAGCAAGAAAGAAGGGAGAAGCATAATCTCATCCCATATATGCATACCATTACCCTCTCGACGACTCCGTATTGTTTTTCAACAACACAAGTAACAATCCATGGTTGTGTTTTAACCCAGGATTGATGTAATATAGAAAATGTTTTCTTTGCATTGAATTAATAAACAAATGGTATTCAAATTCATGGGTTTTCTGGTGTTTTAGTTTCTAGCAGATTTCCTTATTATTTGGCAAATTTTTTTTTCACTATGTATTTTGTAGCAGGGTGTGTGTTGTAATTGTGTGTGTGTTGCATCTATTTCACTCTTCATTACCCCCCCCCTCTCTCCTACATCTACGCCTCTCTCTCTCCACTCTCCCCCCATTTCTCTCTTTACCTCTCTCCACATCCCTTCCCCCTGTCTCCCCCCTTTCCTCTGACTCTCTCTCTACCCCCTACTCTATATCCATCTCATGTTATTTCTCCACCCCCCTATATGTATTCATCTCTCTCCCTCTCACACACTCTCTCTATCTACCCCCCCTCTATGTCTTCCCTCTCTACCCCCACTCTCT
Organism: Picea engelmannii; assembly: GCA_009831015.1. NCBI lineage: Eukaryota > Viridiplantae > Streptophyta > Pinopsida > Pinales > Pinaceae > Picea > Picea engelmannii. Next base: position 85,170 of record ML830177.1, on the reverse strand, counting down.
ATCTCCCTCTCTTTCTCTCTCCCCCCTTCCTCTCACTCTCTCTCTACCATCCTTTATTTCTTCTTCTCTCCCCCTCTCACCCTCTAAAACACTCTCTCTATAACCCTCCTCCTTCCTCTCTCTCTTACATCTACCTCTCTCTTCCCCACTCTCCCCCCTTTCTATATTTACATCTCTCTAACTCACTTCCCTCTCTCTTCCCCACTCTCCCCCCTCTCTATATTTACCTCTCTCTAACTCACTTCCCTCTCTCTCCCCCCTTTGTCTCACTCTCTCTCTCAACCCCCCTCTCTCTCTCCCTCTCTCCCTCTCTCTCTACCCCCTCTCTATCTTCCTCTCTCTCCCTCTAACACTCTCTCATACACACACACACAAATGCACACTCTCCACATCCCCTCTTTGTCTTCCTCTCTCTCCCTCTCACACTCACGCACACACATAGAATATCTACACCCCCTCTCTTTATTGCACTATCTCCCTCTCACACTCTTACACCTAGACCATGACCTAGTGATCCATGATCTTTTCATCGAGTGACTTATAAAGAATTGCATTAAATGAGCATAAATTAAAGTGCACCATTAAAGAAGGGAAAGATCAATAATGAATAGACATAAGCATCAAATCTAAACACAAAAAACTTGATAACGAAGTTCATCCCTAGTGGACTATGTCTCTGGGTCTTTCTCTCAAATGGGTAGGCTCTTTCATTAACTCAACAAAAGAATTTGGCAAAATACATAATTATACCTCATTCTAAAATCAAGCTATAGAAATAATGCTTAGATCAGAGAACAAACATCACCACTGAATTTGTGGCATCGAATTACCCAAAAATGACTGTCTCCATGCCTCAATCCGACTCTGGCACTCCCAGGCCCAAGAAGAAATTTGTCTTGGTTTTCGTGCCCCTCTGCAACCTGCAATTAATGACTACACTGCATTGAAAAACATGCCCAAGGTCGTACCTCATGCACTCCTCCTCCCCAAGGGTGGGAGGAATCAACATATAAGTAATTTTCGTGGGCGTTGATACCAACATAGGTCGTTGGCCTCTTGGTTTGGGAGTTAATATAAAGGCGTTGTATGGGGAGGAGGTCCTGAGGTAAAACCCACGGGCCTCCCCCTTTTGGGTTTGTTTTGTTGTAATATATATTAATATAACAAGTGTCCCCACCAAAATTGGCAGTGGCACTATCTAGTATCGCAATAGTTAGAATGCATCCAAGTTTGGCATGGTCCGCCAGATTTGGCGGACCCGCCAAACTTTTAATTTTTTTCAAAATTTGCTCACAAGTTGTCATTGTGCTTTTTCCTCTTGCTACATGGCAGCCTCCCACTAGGCCACGTCCTCCTCTACCATGTCAGTGCCAATTTATCGCGCCACATCATTTTTCCACATCATCATGCCACATCATCATATGGAATACCATGTGGCATGATCCTATTGGTCCACGGATCGGTTCGAAAGTGCCAAAACCGGGTGACATGTGGTAGCCTCTGGTGTTGCAACGTCACCATGTTGATGTCATGCTGAAATGTGTCCTCTTATTCTCCTTCCACGTGTGTTTTATGAATTCTAATGTCATCCGTACGGATGCTGACATCAACAGTACGAATGTTGACTCATCCCTTGCTAACTAGGCTAGGTTAACCAAACTTTGACTACGAATATCTTTCAATCCGTAACTCTGTTTGACGATCCATTTGCATCGTTAGATATCTTGCGACACGCTCTTTGCGATAATTTCATTTTCACTGAGTTTTGGGAACTTTGAATTTTTTCCATTTCTCTATCTGTTGAGGCCATTATGAGCATCCTGAGTTGCCTCTGCGAGTTATAAGTTGGTCTTAGCCTTCTCTGGATCCTTTTTGGATGACGCCTCCCACTAAGATATTTTTGGACCACCAAAATATTTCATCAATCAACAGGTAAGTGAGGAAAGAGTCCCCTCACTTTGTCCTTCTCAATCTACTTCGTCTTGCTTGGATGTGTGCCCTTTAAGCCTACTCGAAGATAATCAACATCACCCCAACGTGAAGTCCTCATCCTTCTGTCCAGGATGATATCTTCTTGTAACTCATGCAAGTACTCATGTGCAAAATTATCAACTGAAGGTATTGAAACTTCCTCATCCTAATCCATGGTCATGGGAGGCTCAAAAAGTTTCAAGTTCTCTACGTTCACAATTGAGTAAATCTACATATAAGGTGGAAGATCTAGACGAAAAGCATTGGTACTAATTTTCTCGAATATAGTGAAGGGTCCATAATGAATGGGCTTTAGTTTCTTGCCTTCACCCTTCAATCTCTCCTTGTTGATGTGAAGCCATACCTGGTCTCCAACCTAGAACTAATGATCAACCTCATGCTTGTCATGTTGATCTTTATACTGTGCTTGAATTTTCTCCAACTCTTCCATGACTGCCTAGTGCACCTTCTAGATCCTTTGGATGAACTTTTGGGCTCTATCCTTTGTTTGTTCTTCATTCACATCGACATCTCTCCTATACATCAAGTCCAAAGGAACCTTGGGTAGGTACCCAAAACATGTCTCAAAAGGTGAACTTTGAGTGGAGGAATGTAAAGCTCGACAATAAGCATGTTGTACATAGGGTATATGTTCATCCCATAACTTGGGATGTTTTTTGCAGTATCCTCAAAGAAAAAGTACCATTGTTCTATTTACCACCTCTGTCTATCCATCGATCTGTGGATGGTAAACAATGCGCCTCTTCAATTTGGTGTCCATCATTCTCCACAATCTAGTCCAAAAGTCCCCAAGGAATCGAGTATCTCGATCCAAGACAATGGATGTGGGTAACCCAAAGTGAACCCAAACATATTGAAAGAAGATATTAGCATACTTCTCAGCGATGATCTTCTTTTTACATGGCATCGAGATACACATCTTGTTGAACCTATCCACTACAACATACAAATAGTCATGACCCCCTTTGGTCATTGCTAAACCCCCTACAAAATTCATGGAGATACTTTCCCATGGATAGGATGGGACAGGAAGTGGTGAGTATAGCCCCAATTTTCTATTAGTGGGATTACAAGTAGAACACATCACACACCCCTTTACATATTTAGTTACAATTGCTTTCATTTGAGGCCAATAACAAAACCTCTGCAAATGAGCCATAGTTTTTCCTACCCAAAAATTCCCAGATACAAGAGAAGTGTGAGCTTCTCGTATTACATGGAATCGTTCACTTGTAGGAATACATAGCTTTCCAAGATGGTAGAGTAGTTTTCCCTACAGACAATAGTTCTCTACCTGTGCACCATAGGTTAGCTTCTCATATACTTCTTTAAAATATTCATCGATGGCAATTTTTCTACATAGATATCATGAGATAAATAAGTATTCTTCAAAATAATAGAAGCAACAATAGGAAGTCTATAAATCATATTGACTACCTTGTTACTTGTACCCTTTTTGTACTTGATTACCAAATTAAATTGTTGTAGAAAACCCATCCATCTATAGTGTTGAGATTGTTTCAATTTGGTCTGTTCTTGGAGATACTGTAAGGGTTGGTGATCTGTATGTATGATTATTTCCTTCCCTAACAAGTAGTGCTTCCATTTCTTTACGCTTTGAACTAATGCATATAACTCTTTATCATATGTAGGATGGTTAACAACATCTTGGTTAA
>ML830177.1:0-45476 GCA_009831015.1 Picea engelmannii | reverse complement strand
CTCGCCCCTTTCTCTCTTTACCTCTCACTACCTCCCTGCTTCTCTCTCTCACTACCCCCCTCTCTGTCTCCCTCTCTCTCTCTCTCTATACCCCCTCTCTCTCTCTCTCTCTCTCACACACACACTCTACCCACCCTGTCTATCTTCCTCTCTCTCCCTCTTACACTCACACACTCTAGCAAGTTTGGTACATTGCAAGGCAAGGTATGGAAAGGAAAGACATGACCTTGACCAAGAGATGGAAAGACCTAGACATAGAACTAGACATGGAAAGAACTAGACATGGCAAGAAATGGAAATGCCTAGACCTAGACCTACATGCCCGACCTATCTCCATATAACCCTATTCCCCCACCTATACCCGACTCTTAACCCCCTCCACACCTGATCCCTAAGTGCCATATGCCCATACCTCTTATTGAAGGCCCCACAACTCCTACACCTCCATCCTAGTGTTCTAACCATTGCACTATGCCTCAAATAACTTTCAATCTTGAGCCCTTAGGTCCTAAATGTACCAAAACCCCTCTACACCTTTATTCATAAAAGTATTTGGGCCATATAAAAAATGTTTTATTCGTTACATTAAGAGCGCATACATGCTCTTATGAGTAGAAATAAATGAGGTTGGGTAATGTGTCTGCCTCATATCTTCATATCCTCGTATCCAAGGTAGGGATATCATGTAGGCACACTCCTCATCCTCATTCTCTCTAAAAAACTTGAACTATCCCAACTTATGCACACAAAAATAGCAACAACAAATGTGTTTTTTGTCTTTTTGTGTTTTTACAAAGAAAACTTGTGTCTTCTTGTGTAATTGGTAGACAAATTTATGTATTTGGAAGAAAATTGTTAGTGGAAAGAAAACTTGTGTCTTCTTGTGTATTTAGTAGATAATTTTGTTTAATTGGAAGACAATTGTCAGTGGAAAGAAAACTTATGTATTCTTATGTAATTGTTAGACAATTTTGTTTGATTGGAAGACAATTGTCAGTGGAAAACAAACTTGTGTCTTCATGTGTAATTGGTAGATAAATTTGTGTAATTGGAAGACAATTGTCAATGAAAAGAAAAATGTTATCTTGTTGTGGTGTACTTGGAAGACAATTTTTCTCTTTTGGCATGGGAAACCTACGGAATCCAAGTAGAAATTCTTCGAGGAGAGAAAAACTCATTGAAAAGGTAATTGAAGAAAGAGAAAAGTCAAGGTTAGGTATGTTAAAACACAGACCTTTAGCAGAGTCCAATCCAAATTGTAGAGCAATAGATGTCGTTGTTGTTTCTCCTGCATTAGCACAAAAAAACCACATGACTTTTATAGAGGCCAATCCAATTTACACTTCTAGTGAACCTCCAATCACTATTTCATCAAGATAAGTTGTTGTGAATGATCATATGATGGAGAATTTGCTTGCAGTTGATTATACAATGGATGAAATAAGAGAGGTAATTGGTGCATAATATTCTGGTGAAGAAGTTCTTTTGGTGCAACCTCTTGTTGGATAGTCAGAAATTCCATAAACTAGTCATGGGCATGTCCACTCTCCTCCCAGAATTGATCTGTAAGTAATTGAAGGGGAAATAATTGCTACATTTGTAACTCCACAACATGGAGGTCAAGAGTGCCAGAATATGGATTCATCGTCCTTATCTAGACTAAGCAGTGTGTGGAAAAGAATTCCTAAATGCATTTAGGTGGATGAAAGTGGTATAACATCACTTGAAGGTAAGTTACATCACTGAACTATTCATTATTATTCTTATAAAATCATGAAAGGATATTTTGAACCAAAATCTAGTCTCACTAAATGTAATTTTTTTCTTTGTTAAAATCTAGGAGTTTGACCGTTGTTAGGAGAATTTAGGCATTAAAATAATTAAAAGTTCAGAAACAAATCATCCTATTGTTAGAAACCTTGTGGATGTTTTTCAAAAAATTGGTAAGAAAAATCGTTTTAAATACTGTAATGCAACGCATCATGTCTTGTCACAATCAATTGTTGGCAAGATCACAAGAAAATATTGTTTTCTCAAAAAAAACTCTCACCTAATGAAATGAAATATAAAAACCCTTCGAAAGTATTCTAATAGACGAGATAGCCTCGACACAGGTGGCTCAACAGATTTTTGGGCCCTCACTAGTAGGCTACATTGTTTTGACATAAAGTTAATTGGAATAGTTAATGGACTAGTACAAACATTTTGACATGAGAACACTAGGTCTTCTTCCAACCAAAAAGATGTACTAAAATTGAGAATGGGATCTAGGGACACTAAACCCCCCATTAAAGAATTTATTGACATGGCACATAAACAATTATATGAGAGATTCGAGACTATACATAGTGTCCTTAACTTGGGCCAAAGACCTTTCCATAAATGGAAGCCTTGGTATGTTTGAATAAACACAATCTGTAACACATGTTGTTTTCAATACCACGTTGAGAATGGTTATTATTATCACACACACACACACACACACACACACACACACACATATTTATTGTATTGATCCAGAGGCGTCTTGGGATGGGTGACCACTGGGTTCAAGCCTCGGAAGTGATGATTGATGCTATGCGATTCATTTCGTTGGTTTCAATCCCACTTCTTCACCCTTGTGAGCATCACCCGATGCAATGAGTGTTAAGTGGACTATTCAAATCATGAGAATTATTGGTCAGTGGCGACTAATACTCATGGATACGGGTCATACATTATTGACTTACTCTATGCAGTTAATCCTAAAAATGATATCTAATATGTTGCACTGAGTAAACCCCTCTATTCTTAAATAATAAGAATGAAACTCTAACTAGATAGTTCATAAGGCACAATACTTGATAAGGTTTTGCAAATGGGGTAGCAAGCTAAGTGGGCTTGATTGTGGGGAAAACTCCACAGTTAAGCGTGCTTAAGCTAGAGGCATCTTGGGATGGGTGACCACCTAGGAAGTCTTGGTTACCGGGTGCAATCCCCAGAAGTGATGATTGATGCTATGCGATTCATTTCGTTGGTTTCAATCCCACTTCTTCACCCCTGTGAGCATCACCCGATGCAATGTGTGTTAAGTGGACTATTCAAATCATGAGAATTATTGGTCAGTTGCGACTAATACTCATGGATATGGATCATACATTAATGACTTACTTTATGCAGTTAATCCCGAAAATGATATCTAATATGTTGCACTGCGGAAACCCCTCTATGCTTAAGTAATAAGAATGAAGGGAGCTCTAACTGGATAGTTCATAAGGCACAATACTTGTTAAGGTTTTGAAATTGGGGTAGCAAGCTAAGTGGGCTTGATTGTGGGGAAAACTCCACAGTTGAGCGTGCTTGAGCCAGAGGCGTCTTGGGATGGGTGACCACATGGGAATTCTTGGTTACCCGGTGCAAGCCCCGAAAGTGATGATTGATGCTGTGTGATTCATTTCATTGGTTTCAATCCCACTTCTTCACCCCTGTGAGCATCACCCGATGTAATGTGTGCTAACTGGACTATTTGAATCATGAGAATTATTGGTTAGTTGCGACTAATACTATTGTGGAAACCCCTCTATGCTTAAATAATAAGAATGAAGGGAGCTCTAACTGGATAGTTCATAAGACACAATACTTGCTAAGGTTTTGCAAATGGGGTAGCAAGCTAAGTGGGCTTGATTGTCGGGAAAACTCCACAATTATGCGTGCTTGAGACAGAGGCGTCTTGGGATGGGTGACCATATGGGAAGTCTTGGTTACCGGGTGCAAGCCCTAGAAGTGATGATTGATGTTATGCGATTCATTTCGTTGGTTTTAATCCCACTTCTTCACCCCTGTGAGCATCATTCGATGCAATGAGTGCTAAGTGAACTATTCAAATCATGAGAATTATTAGTGAGTTGTGGCCAATACTCATGGATCTAATATATTACCATCATCATCATCTATAGACTTTATTCATAGCATCTTGTGTACAAGGCTAGAGGGTTGTACATTCTATCAAAAATCCTTCTTAGATGGTACATGCCCCATGTGTGGTGGAATGACATTACTAAGTAAGTGCATCCATGTGAGCGATGAGTATGAATTGGGGAGGAAGGAGGTTGATTTGTAAATATTTAAATATGTTGCGTATGACATTGACGAAGAGAAAGAAAGAACAAATATACAATTGGTGACTTCACAGGAATGAGTATGCGACTTCTTCCAAAAGACCCAACAATATGTTCAACATGTCCATGTGGCTCAATGAGAGGATGTTAATTTTAGAATATGCAGAGATACATTTCCCGTTGGAACTGTCTTATCAGTGGTTGATTTTGCCAAGAACTACACCCTTCAACCGCAAAATGAGATTCAAAACCAATATTATCACTTAGAGAAGGTCAGTTTAATGGTTCATATGACATACATATATGGACCATATAGTAACGAAGAAAACATTGTTATATTGAAGGAGTATCACTTCTACATAAGAGATGATCTGTGCCATGACTTATCCTATGTACAACATTATTTTCAATTGTTTTACAATCACCTGAAGGAGAAGAACATACATATGGATCAACATTGGATTTTGTGAGATGGTTGTGTGGGTTAGTTTAAAAATGCTCATGTATGTTGCAAAAACAAATCAAGGTACCACAAATTCAAAACTATTTTGAGTCTGACGCACGTGAAATGGGACCATGATAAAGCAGACACGTGCATCAATCAAAACAATGTTACATAGACAAGAAATGAAGTTTACAGCTATTTCCCTCATTTGAAATGTAAAATCCATTGTTGAATGGTGTTCTTCAGTAATGGCAGAGGGAACAAGAAACCGTGAAAACCAATCAACTAGGAAAGGATATGTACATATATGTTTTCAGGAGTTGGTCGATGTAGATCAATCACAGTGGTATGAATACAAAACAATCCATGGCACTCACATATTCCTTTTAATTCAAACATGAGACAATGCAATAGTTGAAATATGGAAGATAAAAATCTCTTGTTTTTGTGGTCCATGTAGTAGTAATGAATGGGATGATTGTGAATACACAAACTGGTTTGATGGATAGGATCGTGTATCAATCCCCATTGGTCGACGTTTAACTATGGAATTATCCCAATTAGAGGATGACCAATCAAATATTTCAACAGAGTTTGATCACATCTCAGATCTCGTACAACCAGATGAATATTCTTTTAATTTTGAATAACTAACATGAATGTTGTATGCTTTGATCATTTAACAAACTAGTTGTATGCTTTGGTCATTTAGTGGAGTGGAGGAGATTGAAAGATTTACAATTTTAATTTAAATTAGAGTTGTGTAAAATAGAGACCTAATTTAAAAATCACAATCAAAACAAAAGAATAAATTATTCTAGATATTTTAACCGAACATAAAAGAAAGGATTTCAAAAATTTTAACATAGGGAAAGAAAGATCTTACTTTCTAGCCAAACACTCTCTTTGATGCTCGAGAAACATTGATATCCTTCTCTTGCTACCAATTCAATCCCCGTCCACACAACAACCATATGCATGTTGCAAGTATATGATCTTGTAGTGTTCCCAAAAATGTGCGCACATAACAACATGAAAAGACATGGCCATAACAACATGGTAGAGAAACGTGGCTATAACAATGAAATGGGAACGCCACAACAAATGCCCATCTTGCACCTCATTAACAACAACAAAAAAACATGAATAATTGGATGAGCCATTATTATGTTAATCAAGTTAACAACTATGTTTGGTCATGCAAGAAACCACATCTTTAATTAAAACTCACTAAACCAACTTGTCTTGGAGTTTAAGGTAATTTAAAATTGTGTAACTATGAATATAGGGTAGTTTAAATTGGTGTTGTCTAAATATTAGATTTTTTTTTTAATCTTTTGATATAGGATAGTTTAAATTGGTGTTGTCCAACTATTAGATTTTTTGATCTTTTGGTGAAACGGATCTATGTGAAATCTTTATTTTATAGTGTTTAAACTAGCACAGTTACATAATTGTGACTGACAGAAAGGCATATGAAACACGCAGACCGCTAAAACACTTGAGTAAAACGCAGGGACAGGTGAGGAAATTTGTGGTTAATAATCTAAACGTGGTAATGTTAAAGTTAATCATTTAAACTTGGTAATCATATAGTGCTATAGTAACTTCTTAATACGATTAGGTAAATGTTAAAAAGTAAACATGATTTGGGAGGACGACTAAGAATATTCCAGCATCTTTAATTGTTAGCCATCAAATTAAAATTTTAGATTAAAAGATGATTAATTGTGCCCATTACCAATAAGTATACGCCTTTAGACTTAATTACATTTTTAAATGCATAAATAAATTCGACACCATGAAAAACCCTTAAACCTCACTCACTCAAATTTAGATGTAAAACATGCCTTTGAAATCTAAAAAAAAATCAAACGGTTAGAATACGCGGTTTAAATTTGCGTTGGAGGAGCGACCTCATTAAGTAGTGTACCAATTAATTTATTCATGGCAATTTCAAAATAATGATGATCTTATCATCAAAGATGTAATGGGCAGTTGGTCAGTTTGAAACCAATAACAATGTTATCATTAATATGTATGCCGACTTCGACTTCCATAAACAATTAACGTACATTTTACATTAAAGATGGAGGGGAGTCGGACGACTCGGGAGTCGAGAGTTGGCAGAGCAAAACAGAATTCTCCCGACAAAACCACATGAACCATCAATTCAGACGATGGGAAATTAATTCGCTGCTGAAATGAAACTAACGTACTCGTCCTTACCCAAAAGTTTATTGTTTTTCCTCGATTACCGAGCATGAAAACTTCGGCTGCAATCCCACTCAGTCTTGTAAGTGACGGAGCTGTGCTTTGGCAGCCTTACAAACCAGACAGACTACCCCTTCAAGAGGCATTCCTTCTCTCTTCCACTGTCAGTACCGTGTGCATAGTGTTTCTCCTGCTGACGCTTTCCTGCAGCTTAATGCGCCATGCGGCCATGCCCACCGTTCTGTAGAACCCCATCCGAATGTGCCCATGCTCCATGCGCCCATGCCCACTGTCCTGCAAAACCCATGGATCCATTCTTTGCCGTCTTCTCCCCATGAATTTTCTTCTTTCTTCTCGAACCCCTCGTACACCGGTATCATATTTAATGAATGTCTGCTTCTTCTCTAGTATTAATGCGACGTTGGCCAACCACAAGCAAATTTAGTTGATACAAGCGTTGGATCTCATTTTGTTATCGGTGTAGAGAGAATAATGTGTTTATTGTTGTTGTGGTTGATGATGAGGAAGAGATCGGCCAAATCAAAAACGACGGTCAGAAACCTGACCGACCGGCCTGTTGATATACAGATAAGRGTAGGATCGATTCTCATGAAAACCTATACACTCAAACCCGGTTGCAGTAAGATGCTGAGGTGCAAGAATATATACAGAAGCTATGCTCCCCGAGGCAAGAGCAGCTTCTTCTACGATGGGAGTTGTGAGCCATACGTGTGGATCCACAGTCCCACTCATGCAGCTAAATATCTCATGTCACCCATGCCAGCCAAGCAGCAATACATCAGTCTTGACGACCTCCGAGAATGCCTGGAGATGAAGATTTGCATGAATGGTGGCAATGGCAGTTTCTATGTAATCAAGATGTCCAGAAACTGCTGAGAATTATTGAGGTTTCTCTCTCTCTGTACATATGCAGTGCAATGCCAGCTTTTAATTATCGTTTTGTATATTTAAATTCCTTCCATTGTTTTTTCCTTGGTAGCAGCTTTGCGCAGTTACTTCCTTGGGAGATGACAGATTTGCATTTAAAAAATGTGATCTCTTCTTTGTTGTGTGTTTTCAGGTTTGCATTTCACGCCATGGCACGTACAGTGTACATCTCTCTGAGCTATTTTGATAGTGAATACCATAAATTTTCCAAAAACGATGAAGAAAACAACAAATGCGACTTCATTCTCTGCTCTGCAAGGCGTTAGGATGGTTGGATAATTTTATTCTCTGATTTCAAATGACTGGATAATTTTGTAAGTTATTTTTCAAGATAGAGAAAAGTAGAGGCTCAGAGCGTGAGAGAGGAGATAGAACTCTCTAAAGATGCTCTACTCTTCTCTCACTTGGTGGAGCCACGCCATGCTCAATTATGTATCGTTTTATGTATTTATTAATGCTAATTTGTACGATGTTCTATGTTTGAACATTTGTGTGTTTTTAATAGCTGAACAAAGGAATGTTGGTTTGTATGATAACCTAGACTAGCATAAATAGAGTGATATTGTTTGTATTTATCATTTTGGTACACTTATGGGCTTGATGAATCCAACATCGAAGAGCTTCATGAGTTCCTCTTTGACAAGGAGTGACATTTAATGAGATACGATTTGATACATTTTCAATCCTTCAATTTGATACGATTTCTAAATTTTTGCATTATTATTGAATATAAATATCATTTTATTATTATTATTTTGTAATATTTTTAAGTTGTATTTAAAGTTAACCATTTTCTACATTTTCAATCCTTCAATTTGATACAATTTCTAAATTTTTGCAGTATTATTGAATACAAATAAAAATCCTTCAATTTGATACAATTTCTAAAGTTTTGCATTATTATTGAATACAAATATCATTTTATTATTGTTATTTTGTAATATTTTTAAGTTATATTTAAAGTTAACCATTTTTCTCCATTTGGGTTTTAAAGTGAATAATTTAACATTCACATTAAATGGAATATATTTTGTTGTACAAGGCAATATGATTTACTATTTATGATTTAAATTTTAAACATCATATATGGTGATTAAGAACTCGAATAAAAATAAAATCATTGGGATTGAATTTAAAATCATAATGTATGGAGTAACAATTATCCTAAGAGATGGAAAGGTAGGTTCATTTACTATCTACAAATACTAATTACCCATGATAAAGTGATAGGTTTTCCCATTGTTAAAAGTACCATGAAGTATATTAACCTATGATAAATTGATAGGTTTGCTACAAATTAATCAATTTATAGCTAAGTGTAAGATGATTAAATTAGTCTCTAATATATGGAAACATTTATTTAATTTGTAGGTTCATATAATTTTAAGAATACAAATTATTTCCTCATATGGCGTGTCACCACGACCACAAGCTAATTTGGTGGTGTGGAGATGCCAACACCCAACTAGAGACCACATATGGCCACTTCATTCGCCTTGGTTACTGATGAGGTTGTCCTTCTGACAGTTTGATGGATCATTGAAGTTCATGATGAGGATGTACTCGAGGAGGATTGACAGGTTATGGAAGTTAATGGAGAGGATTGAGGGGAAGATCGAAGTGAAAGCTTGAAAGCCCCGCATGCTACTGATGATGAGAGGTTTGTACTCTCATAGAGATGAAGTGTTATTATTGGTAATGGCGAGGATAGGTGGTCAGGTGAGAATGATATCCTGCACGACCTAGAGGTTAGGTTCATGAACATGCATAATGGAGATGTTCATGCCTAGGTTACACCATGAAATCTTCGTACATCTGTCAGAGGAAGGAATTCTTGTTCCTTGGAAGATAAATAGACAAGAGGAAGACATGGTTTTTGTTCTATTCTGGTTTGTTTGGATGTGCTCTGATTTTGCTAGAACTATGTTTGCTTCTTATGTATCTCTGGTTTGCATCCTTATGGATCCCCAAGGACGCAAACCTCCTTCCTCTATTGCTAGCTCATCAGAAGCTTCTAGGGAAACGATTGCAACTACTTTTATCATGAATTTGTGATTGAGGAAGATAAGGCGACCATGTCGGCATTGGAGGCCAAGGTCATACTACTCAAGGAGTTTAAAGACGACAAGGATGAGGAGAAACAAGTTTGCGACATGCTTCTGAACCTCAGCTACACCAAGACTCATAACTCCAAGTTCTTCTGAACGAAGACTCTGGGGGAAAAAATGCATATCTTCTGTCAGTGGTGACCTGGATAGCTCATCATCATGGTCTCTCCTTCCATCCTCCTGTTGCAAATCGACCATGGGTGGAATATTTTGTTGCCACTACTTACAGGGATATCATGGGCCCATCTTCTTCTCAGGTTTCTCATAACTAAAAATAACATGCTTCATAGTCTCTATAGTCTTCTTTTGTATATATAGTTTTTTCTATCATAGGGAGTCCTAGTTGTTATTTCAGACTTAGTTGAACATACAAACTGTATATTTTAAGGATAATTATGTTATTTCTAGCCCGATTTCCCCTTTAGGGTAGACAAGCTTTTTTGTTTTCTTTTTATTACACAAGATTGTCATGGTCTCTCTAGAAATTGAAAGAGTTTAGTCCCTCATGTGCATCTTGTTTATATTAATTTATCTTTTTATTACTTACAAAAATAAATAATACAAGTTATTTTTCTTGAGTATTATAGAGTAACAAGAATGTTTCCTTATTTCCCTAATAGTGAAGGAGTGCCTCTCAACCCAATAAAAGCATTATCCAACATAAACAAACATTCTTAGTGAGAAATCAAATTCTCATACTATAATCCAATAGAGAATAATTCTTCATGAAAAATTACACTGTAAGATATGTGGATTGAATCCACTTAATTATATTTTTACACTAAAGTGAAAATTATAATCTCTTATTGAATTTTTATTAAGAAATACTTATATAGTATTTATATAGGTTTTACATAAAGAAAATTAGTATAACACATAGCTTAAGAGGCTTATAGAAAAAATATCAACTTATTACAACAATACAAAAATTTAAAGATCACATCCGACCTAACAACGATAATAAGAAACCAAATAACAACCTATAACTATTTTTCCTATGTTGATTTTCACATAGAGACAACCCATGAGAATAACATACAAGAAAGAAATGAATATAATAAGAAAATATCATTATCATTCCTTCTTGTTACCACATGATCTCACACATTAGGAGATAAATTCCAAAAGCTCAAGTGCCATTTGAGTAAAACTAAGCGGGGGCAGCATTGTCATTTCACCAACCCTCTTCTACACTTTAGGCAAGCTCTTCTCTGTTTCAAAGGGGAGCTTCCCTAGGTTAAGATTGCTAGGACTTAGGTCAATTAAGTTCGAAATAATGTAATTAGTAAATACAGGAAAAATGGTTTGGGTAAGTTTTAGGGCATGAAATATGATAGGAGGAATGGAGACTAGTGTCTTTTCATTGGGCATATGGGGTCAACCAGGGATTCTCTTGAAGAAGGTAAATAATGGATATTGGGTGATGTCCAAGGTAGTCCACTACAATCCTTAGATACCCTCCTATAGGGTCACAACTGAGGTAGTCCACTACAAACCCCACAAAGTCATCCTATATCCCTTTAACAAGAATTTTAGACAATAGATTTGGATAAAGCCTAAGGTAGTCCACTACAAACCTTAGAAGGTTATCCTATAAACCCTAGATACCCTCCCATGTCCTTTTTACCAGCTCCAAGACAACTTCAAGGTAAGGTAGTCCACTACAAACCTTCCTAGGTTTTACAATATAGGATCCATCCAAGAAAATACAAGGAAAATGCACCTTCGCCACTTGATAAGAACATTTGCACTTAATCCATCCAACGAATAAATCCATAAAGGTTTAAAAAGAACACTTACTAGGTAAGTCCTTTTTCATTCATAAACCCTTGCCATGTATCATAAAGAAATTGCAAAAAAAATCCATATATAGTCTCCTCAATAAAAATGTCTTAGTCTTCCATCCATAGCACAAATCCATGACAAAGATACTCCAACAAATTTTAGAAAATTTCAGGCCTCCTAAGGGATTTTCCCCCAATCCACTATGACTAAATGAGAGGAAATGCATCTCTAATTATAGAAGAGATGCTTAAATTTATTTACATTAAAATATTAATTTCCTAGGCTAAAATCCCCTAATATAAATTATGGAGGGGCAAAAGGCCCTCTTCTACACTTAGTTATATTCAAAATAAATAAATAAATGCAAACTTTTATGCCACATGTACAATGCTTGTAAGGGAAATAACCCCCCACAAATGACAAACTTCCTCAAATGAGGGGCATTAATCTAGGTGGATATCGGTGGCCATCCACCTTTTCCAACTCCCTCAAAACAATTTTCTAGCAATTTTGGCAATTTACTACTTTTAGCAGTTTTTACTTCTGGGGCCATTTTGAGGGCCTAAATGATGGTTTTTTAGGATCAAGCTTCTCAATGATATCCAAAGGCATAATTGAGCCCCCTAAATTAATATCCTCTAATATACCTTTACAACAAGCTATCGTGCACCCCAAACAGAGATCGTATGCCAAAGATACGCCCTCGGGAAGTTGATACACCAAACTACCCAAAACGGGGTCCACAAAAATGTTGGCTTTTCATCTTCTGGGGTTAGGGTTTTGGATTTTCTTTATGATAAAAAGGCCTTTGGAGCCTCATTGTAAAATCATCTTCTCACGGATGCGAGTAGTCATCACATCTCTTCTCAGAGATAAGCTGCCACCATTCTAGCGAGTCTTTCACTTTGTATTTTATAGTCTTTGTCCATTTTCGCTCATTAATAGAAAATTGTGTATTAATGTATATCTGTGTTTATGGTTGCATCTCTTATACATTTCTATTATAATATTGGATATACGAGATATCTCTGTACATTTATTTATTATATCTCCGCTCTCATTCCATGCCGAAAATAATCAGGATCGGTGGTATCAGAGCAGGCTACTCTTGATCGTTTTTTCAGTGCATGTCCCCGACGAGGTTCGAGTATAGCTAGTTGGGTCTCGAGACTGTCTCTCTTGAAGACAATCTCTCTCTCATGCTCAAGAAACCCTCCATGGTGGAATAAAATAAAAATGACGACACAGACAATTCTATCAATCTGTTGCTTGAGCAAGCTCTCACGCGATAGAGGGACGAAATGATGGAGAATTTTTTCCACATACTTCAACTCTTGTTGATAGCAACAGGAACATACTCATCAAAAAACCACTTTGGAAGCACCTCTCCTTTAAAGGTACAAGTTAATTTTGATATTCCTGTATTTGAAGGTCAGATAGATGCGGATGCCCTAGACAAATGGTTAAATCTGTTAAAAGGTTATTTCTCTGTTCATAATTTTTCTGACAGGGAAAAGATCACCTTCACACTCCTTAAAGCTCTCCCCCATGTCAAACATTGGTGGGAAACTTACAGGGAGCAAAGTTCCACAGAGGAGTCTAGAATATATGGGGTCGATCCTACTTGGGATTTTTTTGTGGATGCAGTAAAGGAACAATATTACTCTGTTGGAAGCTATGAGGACCAGTACATGAGATGGACCACACTATGGCAAGAGAGGGGCCAATACCTTCCATACCTTGCGCACCAAGCTAGGTATCAAAGACTTCGAACAACATTTGGTTCTAAAATACTGTGGGGCTCTACACAGATACATCCAAATTGAAATGGATTTTCTAGACATCTCATCACTCGGTGCTCCTTATTGATATGTTGTTAAAATCGAGCATAAATTTAAGCACCAGAACAAAAGGGAGTTTGGGTCTACAAATCTGCAACAACCAAAGTATCATAAAGACGACCCTAACAAACAGTCTCTCGAAAACCAGTCCAATCCACAGGAAAAGAAGGGTCACGGGAAGACAAAAAAGGACACCGAAAAATGGTGCGATTTCCACAAAAGCCCATGGCACAACATTGAGGAATGTCGCTCAAAATAGTCATTGGTGGCCGAGATCAAATGCAAGGAGCCAAACCCTGATTCAGAATCTGATTCTAAAAATGATGGTAAAATATAGATCATCGATGCAAACCCCACTACCATTGTAGCGACCGCAACAATTCAACCAGAAGAACCAACATATCCTAAAGAGGGGGAGCACCTTTTTCATTCACATATGTGGGTGAAGGGGACCCCGCTGCATTTTATTGTTGATAGTGGAATCCAGAAGAACCTCATCTCAGCAGAGGTTATCAAACATGGGATTGTCGACAACACCACACCTGCAACCATACAACATCGGATGGCTTCTCTAGGGATGCAATTGGTGTGTCAGCCAATAGTGTCGATTGTCATACAACATCCAACCCTTCAAGATTTAGGTATTATGTGATGTTGCCCCACTGGATGTCTGTGATGTTCTCTTGGTCCAACGATATATGTGGAAGTGCCATGTTGTTTATGAGTCTCGACCCTACAATGTCATTGTTTCTCTAGGGGGTCATATCTATAGCATACCAGAGGTAGTTTTGACTATTGTTCCACTTAAACAGTGCCAAAAGGTAGTATCTGATACTACAAAATTCATCTTCTTCACAATCTGTTCAAAAGGTTAACAAAAGGATATTGCAACCACTACAACCTCATCCTAAGCACCTTCTATCCAACAAAAGTAGGTCAACAAGATTGCAACAAAGTGTAAAGATTCCTTCGGCACAGAGGAATATCGTGTAGCCAGACTGGTTAAAAGGGTCCAACCCTTCCAGCCACAGGTTCGTGACAACCTTCAACAGGCTATGTAGTGCAACTTCTCCAACAAGGCAAGCAACTCATCAAGATGCAGATTCAACAAACACTTTTCCCTCTCCCCCAGGCACTCAACGTAATGGAGACCATTTCTTCCTAAGGAAGGAGGATTTATCCAGGTGGATATCGGTGGCCACCCACTGTTGGCACAAGGTCAGACCCAGGGTTCAACACTTCAACAATGCACCAATAAAACCCTAACTACTGGCCCTTTCGGAAACACCTGTGAAGCAGGCGAAGTATCACCCGAGGTAAAGGCAGGGAGGGTTACAAGAATCAAGTGTTTGTAACCAAGCTGGGACACAGATATGTGATTACAATTACTTCGTAGAGTACTTAAGAACAACATGCATTAGTTATCAACTTCATTCACATCACAGAACAAACCCTAAGTATAAATCGACGCAGTAACAATGACAAAATACACATCGCACTTAGCATCATAAGTCAGATCTAACATATTTAACATATACAAAGAAATAAACATTCATAGATCTATCTATCATTCATAACATTCAATGCACTAAGAAGATTCATAGTATAAACATTATAGCACAAGGGAAACCATCAACAGAAGATTTTCGTGGCTCACCCTAGTGTAGGGCTACGTCCACCAACGACTTCTTCTTCTTTATTAGTCTTCAATATCTTACATCCATCGAAGCCTATGCACTAAGCCATAGAGCCAAGCTTCACCCTCGACAGGTGATCTGTGCACTAAGAACTAGATCCACCTTCCCAAAATCAGGTCAAGGCACAGAGCCAACTCCTCTATTACGCACAAAGCCTTACATACACAGTCTGTTGCACAAAGCAACTCAGAACTACTTGCCTCTTGCACTTAGCTACTTACACCTCCTTCTAAATCCCTCTTCTACATTACATTCTTTACTTATTTATGCTTTTACATCCCTTACAAAAAGGCCTAAACATGGGTAAACCCATGGGCCGACATCCCATAAACCCAAATACCCAAAACACTAGTGAACCCCTTGTTGGGTCCATAAAGCAAGTGAGATCCAGCGATCTCAGCTCCGCCTGGGCGCTCCATCTTCGACCATCCTGTCGAAGTCCAAAAGTGGTCAAAATGGACCAATGTTTCCTCAAAAGTTGTTCGAGGGGCAACATGCCCCCAACACTCACCTGTGACTTGTCCCGAGTCACTCATATCTAGGCAAAGCTACTTCGAAGGCCTCGATCTTAGCTCGAGCTGCCTCGAGCTGCTGCTT
Organism: Picea engelmannii; assembly: GCA_009831015.1. NCBI lineage: Eukaryota > Viridiplantae > Streptophyta > Pinopsida > Pinales > Pinaceae > Picea > Picea engelmannii. Next base: position 29,744 of record ML830177.1, on the reverse strand, counting down.
CTCCTGATCTTCCTGCTCAAAAAACTCCTGGATCAATTTCTCTGTAACAAGCCCTTCCAGGCGTTGTTCCACTGTCACAACCACTTGGTCCAGTTGTGAACCTTGTCCTTTGATCTCTTCAAACATCATGCATGCTTCATCCTGCACCAGTTGTAGCCTTTGTGTGACTTCCATTACTATGCCCTGGATGGAAATAACATGCTACTGGAACGTGCGTTGTTCTTGTGATATCTTCATTCTCTTGACTACAGTGAGAGAATTCATCTACACTTGAACTGTTAGTGCTTGTTGTTCCGCCTCATGTACATGCACTTCCAACGTCCTAAGTTCTAGGTATTCCTTGAGGCGTTTGTAGGTTTGCGCACTTATGTTTCTTAGCTGCTTGCATTCTGAGGCGAGGACTCTGATCCTTTCCACTACGCTCTTAGCAGCTTCCTCATTCTGTTCTCATACTTCCTATGGATTTCTTGAAACTTCTTGGATCTCCAACTCCATTACCCTTGCTTGAAGCTATTGGATGGCCTCAGCGAGCTTCATCATTTGAACCTCGACTGCCTCATGTTTCTCCTGTGCCAAGCCTGACACAAATCGAAGTGCTTTCCTCACCACTTCTTTGACTGCAGTCTTATCTGCGAGGAAATGGTCCTTTTCCCTCTGTAACTTCACTTTGTCTTCCTTGAGAATCACTCGGAACTTATATTTCTCATTTTCATACGTGGTTACACAGTACCACACAACTCTTAATTGCTCTAATATTTCCTTTTTCTCTTTCTTCAGGGCTTTTATAGCCTTTTCCTTTTCCTCTTGGACTCACCAAAGCCGAGCCTCTGTTGTATCTACCAGTCTTCAAATTTGTTCTGGTTCATCCCCCAACTTTGCAATCTCCGACAAGGAAAGCACAGAAGGTACTGCGCGGCTCAATTGAATGGCTCGCTAAATTTCCTTTAGTTCCTTCTCAACTCTTACATACAACTCTTATTTCTTTGCGCCATATCTTTGTAAGAGGTCCTTATATGCATCCTCCATTGCTCTATGGACTAGACCGATGTCATCCTCTGTGAGCGTAGCCTCTAGTTTGGGCTTACTAGCGCGGGTCTTCTTTCTTGCTGAAGGTTTCTGCGAAGAAACCTTCCTCTTCTTTGATGTTTCTACCTCCGTAGGGGGATCCTTCGGTGGTGTAGCTTCACCTTCTCCTTGTTTTTCTCCTTCTTCCCCTCCTACTTCTTGATTTACTTCATATCCTCCTCCTCCTGCGAGAAAGCCATGTCTACTTTCATCCGAGGCACTATCCTCCTCATCAGTCTCTATGTTATGAACTTCCTCCTTTTTCTTTTTCTTCTTCGCACTTGTCTGTCCTGCATGCTTGAACCATGTGACCAAGGGGCTTCCGATGATGTAAAGGTCGGAGAGTTCTACATCATCAGTCGGTACCAGGAACTCCGCTAGCCACCCCTTCTTGATCTGTTCCATGTCTTCGTCAATCAACTTATAATAGGATTGTAATTCCTCCTTACTCTCATCTCTGCGCGCAGTGATATAAATAAAGTGTGGATTTGTGTAAAACTTAGCTAGTGATCTGTACTGTTGTAGAGTGCGCAGTATCATGCGCGGGAAAGACTCAATAGCAACCTTCAGTTGTTGATAGTAGGCATGGAACACTGTGTTCGACTGCCACTAATTCAAAATATCATTCATATACCATAAGGTAGAAAATCTAGCTGCTAGTGGCTATTATGGCTCAATTTCTGTAAAATTTGCTCCCTCCGACATTTTTCAAGCGACAAATCCGATCGACACAAAAAACCAGCTGAAATGGAACTCGTATCCCTAATCCTGTGCTTCGCGGAAGTCTTTCTGGAGCTCATTGACAAGGTAGCTCACCCAATTCATTTACATCCCCTCCACGCATTTTTCCTGCTAGGTCCACCATGAACCCGATGACCTACGTGGGGAGGTTCTTTTTGATGAGCTTGCCAGCTATGAGTTGGAAAGATAGGCGCACTACACCATCCTATATGGAGGCTACCTTGTAAGCTCACTTTCCCTTCTCAACTTCGTCATATGCCTCCTTAATGCACTATGCCAGGGAGCGATCTAAGGTCTTCCCTGGGTAGAACTGCTGATGGTCGGGTCCTTGCATGCTCAGCCCTGTGATCAGGTGGATCAATGCCGAATCCACAGTATTGTGCCAGTCGAGCCACATATATCCTCCATGATAGCACGACAAGAGGAGTTTAACGTAAGAATTAACCTCCAAATGTCGACCAAAATGAGGGATCTTCATTACGTTCAGTATCGTGGATTGTGCAAGATCTTTAATACGAGGTTGAGAGACTATGCGAGGCTTCTTCCTAGTTGTCTTCATCAAATATCTATGGGGCGCGAGCATCACATAGTTCTTTCTGTCTCCAAGTTTAAAGTCATTGTTCTTCAATGCAGGGATCTTTCCTAGTTGGGTTCCAACTATGCGTATTCCCTTCGGGATGTATGCAGTGATCAAAGTGTACTTGAAGTCCCATGGTATTTTTTCATGATTAACTACGCCAACCAAAGGTGGGATATAATCTGGTAAGATCGACGAGATCTTCTTCGCATTAGCTAGATCGTCGCGGGGTTGACATGTTTCAAGCGACGTCCAGTCGAAGAGGAAGCTTGCAATCCCCTGGTCGATGATGCTTGTACTCCCTTAGACATAGTTTTATCATCCATAAACTTCTTCATAACTTCTTCAATGGACTTCTCTAGCTCAGTGTGCTCAGTTGAAATTCTCACTGTTAACAAATAAGTCAGGGTAGGTGAATGGATAACAGGGTAAACAATAGATGGAGAGGTCTGATATCACATCTCGACATGCACAATCACTTCATTTCTTGTCTCAGATAATCATGGGTAGAAAAAAGTGGTCCCGACGCAGCGTCTGACGGGTTAAATAAGTGAGAGTCATAAAAGATTCCTCCAATGGACTTGAATGCCCAATCAATGTGAATATGTCCATTATGGGACGGTTTCAATGGCTAACGACAATATATCGACCCATAAATGTGTTTTCTAGCCATTCCGGAGGATCATTCTAATGGTCGGGGCGCCTCCAACGGTTATATAGCTTCACTAGGGCGAAGTTCCCTTCTTTGTGGTTCTATTGTTCCAGCGAGGTTCAGAGCCTGTAAGCCTACCTTCAATGAAGTTCCAATCTTTGAAATATTCCATCTGTTCTCTATAACTTCTTGTAGTTTTTCCAGCTTAGTCTTCTTCTTACTGAGCTTCCTTCCCTTCTTTCCTGTGATTTGAGTATCTCTAACTATTTCTGGATTTCTCTTTCCATTCTTATTATTATATTCTCCTAGCGAAGTGACTTCGCACTATTGATGTGCTCTCAAAGGGTTGAATTTAATATCCCTTCTCTTACTATTTCCTGGGTGGATATACTTCTTTATTGTATGGATAGGTCCTTCAAACCTTCTTGCGTTCTTTCAACCTCGAAAGCTAATTTTCTTTCCTTTTGTTGCTTTGACTCAACTTCTCGTTCTTCTATCAGTCGATCTATTTTTCTAGCTATGAAAACCCTTAGTTCTTTCTTTTTCTTTTCTATAGCTTCTTCCTCTGCTTTCCTTCTGATCTGATCCTTCTCAATCCAAGTCTTACCTAGCAATAGGGGGAAAGGGGCGTTGTTCTCAACAAACCTAATAACTTCAAATTCTTCTTGAGTCGATGTTCCATGAATGATAACAAGTACATTAGCAACTCTTCCACATAGGGTTATCATCTTTCCTTTAAATAAACCTATTCTTCCCAATGAAGGTATCACAGTAGGTTTTCCAAACATTTCCCAAGTGCTTTCTGTCATAATATTCACTTGTTTTTCCTCATCCAAGACACAGTGTATGTCGAAGTCTCCTATTCTTGTACTTATGCGTTGTTTTTCTTTCAAGATCTTTGGTAAACTAGCATCTTTGTGATCATTCATTGCTTCTTTTAACTGTACTAACATAGTCTGATCTTTCTCTGATTCTTTCTCTTGATTATTCTCTAACATGCTCTTATTCTCTTGACTCATGTTCATTCTTTCAACTTTACCAATCATCCTTGGGAAATCCTCAACCTCATGACAAACAATTTTACAACAAAGAAAAATAGGACCTATACCAGGGCATTCCTTAGCAAGATGTCCTGGTCTTCTGAAGTTATAACATAATGTCAATCCTCTCTTTCTCCTAAATGTTCCCAAAAATTTCCTATACTATGCACTAGGATCATAGTGTTGGACCTACAATCTACAAAAATTCTTTCTAGGTTCCTGCATCCATTCATTAGTACAAAACTTCTTTCTATGCATAAGAATAACATATCTTTCTCTATTTCTATTAGCTTTACTTACATCATTTTTTTCTTCTAACTATTCCCTAGCTTTCAAACTAGGGCATAATCTATCAAACATACCTAGATTCATGCTTTCGAAACAAAAATTTTCACTTATCTTATTCTATCAAAGCACAAAGCTTTACCTCTTTCAAGATCTTACCTCTTTTCTTCAGATTGGGTTTCTTTCTTAGTACAAAGCTTTGCAATTCAAGTAGAGTACTACGCACTACAACAATAGATCTATGCACAGAGCTTCTCTTTTATTTACTTCAGTTCTCAGCAATCACAGTTTCAGGTCCCGACAACAGAACCATTTGTTGGCACAAGGGAAGACCCAGGGTTCAACACTTCAACAATGCACCAGCAAAACCCTAACTACCGACCCTTTTGACAACACCTCCGAAGCAGGCAAAGTCTCAACTGAGGTAGAGGTAGGGGGGGTTACAGAACTCATGTGTCTGTAACCAAGCTGGGACACAGATATGTGATTACAATTACTTCGAAGAGTACTTAAGAACAACATGCATTAGTTATCAACTTCATTCACATTGTAGAAAAAACCCTAAGTATAAATCGACGCAGTAACAATGAAAAAATACACATCGCACTTAGAATCATAAGTCATATCTAACACATTTAACATATACAAAGCATTAAACATTCATATATCTATCTATCATTCATAGCATTCAATGCACTAAGCAGATTCACAATATAAACATTATAGCACAAAGCAAACCATCAACACAAGATTTATGTGGTTCACCCTAGTTTGGGGCTACGTCCACCAATGACTTCTTCTTCTATATTAGTCTTCAATCTCTTACATCCATCCACTCCTGTGCACTAAGCCACAGAGCCAAGCTTCACACTGGACAGGTGATCTGCGCACTACGAACCAAATCCACCTTCCCAAAATCAGGTCAAGGCACATATCCAAATCCTCTATTACGCACAAAGCCTTACATACACAGTTTGTTGCACAAAGAAACTTAGAACTACTTTCCTCTTGCACTTATCTACTTACATCTCCTTCTAAATCCCTCTTCTACATTACATTCTTTACTTACTTATACTTTTACATACCTTACAAAGAGGCCTAAATATGGGTAAACCCATGGGTCGACATCCCATAAACCATAATACCCAAAACTCTAGTGAACCCCTTGTTGGGTCCACAAATCAAGTGAGATCCCGCGATCTCAGCTCTGCCTGGGCGCTCCATCTTTGACCAGCCTGTCGAAGTCCAAAAGTGGTCAAACCCGACTAATGTTTCCTCAAAACTTGGTCAAGGGCCAACATGCCCCCAACACTCACCTATGACTCGTCTCGAGTCACTTAGATCTGGGCAACACTACTTCGAAGGCCTCGAGGTTAGCTTGAGCTGCCTCAACCTGCTGCTTCACCTGATCTTCCTGCTCAACAAACTCCTGGATCAATTGCTCTGTAACAGGCCCTTCTAGGTGTTGTTCCACTATCACAACCACTTGGTCCAGCTGTGAACCATGTCCTTCGATCTCTTCAAACACCGCACAGGCTTCACCCTACACCAGGGGTGATTTTAAGAACCCCCCCTAAATTTATATATATAATAAATGGGCGAATCCCCATGATACATAGGAAAAAGTGAAGGCTATTTTATCAATTATATAATATGTATATATAATTTTTTGGCGAATCTTTTAGTCAATTATATAATCTTGTAAAATATTGGCGAATCTTTCACTGAATTATAAAATCTTTTAAAATCTTGGCGAATTTTTCACTGAATTATAAAACCTTGTAAAGTCTTCGAATGTTTTTTGATAAAGTATAAAACCCATATATAATAATAGGGAAATGTGTTCATTAAACTGTAATATTCTCATTTTACATATTTGGAAAAAGAAACATAGTTTGTCCATCCTTTAGACAATGTTGCAAGCATCAAGGGTTTTGTTTGTCAAGGTTGTTCCAAGGGCTTACATGACATCAAGGATTATTGTAACATTTCACAGGTACTCATCCACTCAATATGCCCTATTTTCTTTGGAAAATCCTAGTAAAAATGTCTAACAAGGTAAAAGCCAATCCTGCTAAGTCTAAGACCAGGATTTTTCATTGTTCTTTGATTAAATTACTCATCATTGAAGAATTGAAGAAAAGGAAGAAAACATGGGGGTATTTTTTTGTTTTGGTCTGAGTTTACCTATGAAGAAGATCCTGAGAATCCTCTTGGAAAGAATAAGAGAGTCAAGAAATGCAAGCAACCTATTGCACCTGATACATCAAAGGAAACCACTAGCAGGAAAAGGAGAAGGATAGATTTCCTAGATGATCCTAAGGATGCAAACATGGTCAAAATGAAAAGAGATAAAGTGGTTTCTTGGAAGGAGAGGCTTAAGGAATATAGAGTGTTAGACAGATTTCTGAAGAAAGAGAATGTTATCTTGAAAGCCTAGATTGCAACAGTTTCCTCACAGAAATTCAAGTACAAAGAGAAACCTAAGAAGTTGTCTAAGAAGGCTAAAACGTAATTCATATTTAGTGTTAAATTTTGAAATAAGTACAGGATCATGAGGAACAAGTGGTTGTACTTAAAAAGAAAGAACCAGAGGAGACCAGCTCTGCCAATTGAGGCTATTCAACAAGAATGAGGTGATCCAAGACCTGATACCTTTTTGCAATTTTGACCCTTACTATATGTATGGCATATCTTTCTCGCTATTTAGTGTTGCCTCCCTACCCTCCCTACTTGCAAGATTTTGACCAATAGTTTTAACTTGTCTCCAAGTCAATTGTCAAAGTGAAATTATGATGGCCTTGAGTTTCCCCATAATTTTGTTTATGACATACCAAAACTACTCTGCTGAATTTTGTAAAAAAAAAAATTGCATTTCATGTAAAGTGATCATTGGAAAAGCAACAAGATACAGAGCATGCTCTGTACTCAATGAATACAATAATGATGCAAGTATCCATTGACATGAACCTATATATGCAAAACCAGAGAAATCATATTTGTTGGTGATCATGCATGAGCTATTGTTGATTCAACTACTGCAACAATTTGTTTTATTACTTTATTTCAAGCTCCAACCTCCTGCCTCATATAGTTGAACACCTGTGAGGGAGGTAATTTGTAACATAATCAATAGTGCTAATGCCTTCATGCTTTAAACTTCTTCAATTCCCCCTCTGTTTGCACTTACACTCACCACACCCATGTCTTAAGGGCCTCCTTCACAAAGGATAACTGTCACACCACTGCACCCATAGTTGAAAATTTCTCAACTTTGTTGCACCCACACAAGGTTTGCTTTGCAATGAACTCTCCAAGCACCTAATAAAACCCCCCATACACTAGCATTAGGATCAATCGACATTTTTTTGATGAACCCATGGGATTCATCCAAGCACCCAAAATGGCCAAGAAGAAAAACCATACATGCATAATGCTCTGGGGTAGGCCTAATTTTATGATGATCTCAAATAATGCAATCAAAGGATTTCCAGCCTTCATCTATAAGACCTGCATGGTTGCAGGTAGACAAAATATCTATGAAGGTGCTATGGTTTGGTATAAATCCTACCTCTTTCATATTATCAATGAGTGCAATGGAATCACCACCATGTCCATGCATAGCATACCCTGTGATCATTGCATTCCATGTGGCTATATCTCCTTGAGATATTCTGTCAAACATAAGACATGCATTTTCTATACACCCACATTCTGCATACATATAAATGAGTGAACTCTCAACAAAAGCATTAAACCCTAATGGACTTCTAATGTTGTAACCATGGATCTCCTTAGCATGTTGCAGAGCTTCCAAGTAGGCATATGTTGGTAGAACAATAGAGATAGTGACATAGTCTAGTCCCATTCATGTTACTTGCATATGTCAAAATAGTTTCAATGCCATATCACTCTACCTATCCTCAACACAACCTGCAATTATTGTAGTCCATGAAACTACATTCTTTTGTGAAATCCTATCAAATACCTTATGTGCATTCTATGTATTTCCAAACCTCACATACATACCCATAAGTGAATTTTGTACTGCTAAAGAGTTTCAAGGCCATATCACTCTTCCTATCCTCAACATAGCCTACAATTATTGTAGTCCATGAAACTACATTCTTTTGTGAAATCCTATCAAATACCTTATGTGCATTCTATGTATTTCCAAACCTCACATACATACCCACAAGTGAATTTTGTACTGCTAAAGAGTTTCAAGGCCATATCACTCTTCCTATCCTCAACATAGCCTGCAATTATTGTATTCCATGAAACTACATTCTTTTGTGAAATCCTATCAAATACCTTATGTGCATTCTATGTATTTCCAAACCTCACATACATACACACAAGTGCATTTTGTACTGCCACTTTGGACTCAAACTCCATCTTCATAACATAATAATGGATTTCCTTACCCTATTGTAGAGATTAAGACTAAACAGCTTGCAGAGAACATGCTCATAATTGTGACTGACTCAAGACTCATTTGACAATCAAGACATGTCAAATTTTATTTGCGAAATATAAACATTTGACCCAAAGACCCAACAATAACTTGAAAGATTTCATTTGATTGCATTTGATCACTGGTGACTATAAGGAGATAACACATCCTATGGAAGTGTTCTTGGAGAAATTCGTCAAATTTAATTTCATCCTTTATTAGTTTCTCATGTTGGTCTTTGATTTCCAGATTGTTTCTGAGGAGCACTATCTTTACCTATACCAAAAATAAAACTTCGACGAATCCTCACCATCCTCAAACCAACTACTTTTGTATTGAATCTTTCTTTCTCATCCTCTATATTTCTCAAAATATTTAAGTTGTTGTTCTAAATTCCCAACACTTTTCTATTTCTCTATTTTAAACAAATTCAACTCTAGTTTCATGTGGTAGAATAAATCAAGTATCTTGGGATTCATTTTCTCACTTCTCGAGCTTGAGTTTTCATTCTACGCCAACCTATAAGAAACTTGTGGTTTTTCTAAATGGCCACTTTACACCAAATTGATGTAGGTGTATTCCTAAGCTTTCTAGTATAGATGTGTGGCATGCAATTGTGATGAAGATAGAATGAAGGATCAGACCCTGTCACTAAGAGGAGGGGCGGGGGGGGGGGGCGGGTGAATTAGTGACAGAGTTAATTTGTCATTTTTTCTTATATTAATGAAATCAATATTTTAACACAATACTTATCGTGGAACCCAATTGGGAAAACCACAAACACTTCTCTTATTGACTACAGTCTGCAAAATTATGTATTTACATGTTACAAGAAGGAATATATTTTTATTCTTAGATCAACACCCACTGATCAGGATGCACCCACACCCCTGTTCACCAGCTCCAACTAGTAGGAGGGTTCAACCCCCTGTTTAGTCAGCTATAACTGACAAGGAAGCACCTACTCCCCTGTAGGCACCAACCTACCCTTGCACCACCCTGCCTCCCTTAGTTTTAACAATCTGACAATGATATATGCAGTCCTCTGGTAATATTCTCTATCGGGCACTAGACTTCATCTTCTTCTACCCTATCTCCTTTTATTTAATCTTCGATCTTCATTAAGAGACACACCTTGTTTCTTTTGTTCTTTGGAAATTAAATAGGCCTGTCATCACACCTTTTCACCAAGCAACAGGTATGTTCTATATAAATATTCATAAATATCACACCTCTTCATTTTTCATACTAATAACTTTGATTTTATTTTTCTTTTGATGCCCTCTTAAAAACATAATAAAATTTCCCTCCTTCCCTTTTTTCTTTAAATTAATATTACAGTCTTTTCATAACCCCATATTTTGATCTATCTCTAATCTAGTGATAGGGCTTCCATCAAAACAAAAACAATTCTTTGGTCTTTCAAAACCATACATACACTCGATATAAGTCTTTTACAAAGTTATACTACTTCTTTATCGATTCTTCCAGGATTCATAACATTAATATTACTTGTGATTAGTTGTGTACATGTAGGGTTTTGATACAGTTTGTTGAAACCTCCACAATTGGCAGAATGCCAAAAATAATGATAGAGTTAGGGAACAAACCTTAGTGAAAGTAGCTAAAGGATGGATGAATACCATCCATCCTTTAAAAAGAGTACAATGCCCTAAGAAAAGGGAACAAACCTTAGTGAAAGTAGCTAAAGGATGGATTAATACCATCTTTCTTTCTTCCTGGTTCATCATTCACAATAGTATCTCATAAGGTTTGAAAATCCAAGAACCATACAAATACATAAGCACCTATCACCTACAAATGGTAGACATATCTCATACCTATTGAAACTTAGGCACATACCACTACATATTTCAAGCTATCATACCACTTTGAACTTGAGTTTATGACTTGACTTTATATGCACATTACAAGAGACTCTTGGAGCTAAGACATAACCATTGTCCACAGTTAGTCAATAACTTGGTGCAGAGCCTACATAAGCAGGGATAGAGATAAAGACAAGGACAAAGATAAGCTTGGCCTTATCCTCCTTATGTAACGAATGATTGATTTTACGTATGAATGCACCAAACTATTATGTGTTGTGCTCTTGCTTGAAATAAGGAAGGAGAGTATTTGAAAAGTAATGGCCATGCAAAAAGACCAAGAGAATCCAAGAAACCAAACATTCAAACAACATCCATAAACAACTCAAGAAACCACAAGATTTACCATCATGCCACCTGAGGATCACAAGGAATCCTTTGATCTTTTTCTAAAGCATAAAGTAAGGGAATAAATCACCATCAAAGAACAAGAATGACAAGAATATAATAAATCAAAAGAGAAACCCCCATAATACAAATAGTAAGGCCTTTCCAAACCTTACTAATTAGGATGTGATGGAATGTGCAACAAAATATTTGAGCATGCATGATTGACCACCATTTCTATAGTCCGAGGGACCTAAAACAAAGTTGAACTAGTATGGTTTAGGGAGGATGATACAACTTAGAATAGAGAATGGGTGGAATCCTTTTGATTGGACTATGCAAAGATTATTCCTATAAATGGAAAGAAAGGAATTGTATTTTCAGGATAGTTGTATTATACTATCTATTGACTACAACCTTATAATGCTTCTATATCCATTACTGACTGCAGTTTCCCTTTCAACAACCATAGAGATGAATTTGTTGGCAATGTGGCAATCACCACACACACAAAGAATTTTGGAAATTCAAATAGTATTATAATAGTTCTAGTGAATTTATTGATCAACCCAAAATCCATAGCTAGCCTCTCACTGTGACCACATAGTAGGTATTCCTTGTCTTCCTCATCCACATCATGCAATAAAAAACTTATGTTAGGAACATACCTTTCTAGATGAGTGATGTACAAAACTAGCAGGATGTAGTATGTTCCCCACACAAATGTTCGGATAGGAAATAATACTAGTAACTGATCGACACTTGTATGTGCTCTTAGAAAGACAAAGTATAATTGAGGCTGCAGTCCTCTATGAATTTGTAAATAGCAAAATAAAGATCATATTGTAACGCATATCGAGCTTAATGAAAATTTGAAGCAAACAATAAATATTCATATGACCCTTAACCTAATCAATGTATAGTGGAGAGGGTTTTAACTTTTAGCCATAATGCGGAGTTCATTTATGGTAGAAAGAGTCTGATAAGTACACATGAAGCATAAAATTTAAAAACTAGCGACCTAGGTCTGGAAGCACATATTTACATTCAGACAAAAATAATGGATAACCAAGGTGCATAAAGACTGTAGTATGTAAGGGTATCAATTATTGTTAAATTTGAATGTGGTTCTCATTGCATACTTTATTGCGGTGCAATTGATGTAGGTTCATGAACAGTGCAGTCAATTGAATGTTAAGTGCATCGATTTGAGATCAAATGCCTAAGTCTAGAATTTATAGGAAAATGCATGGGCTACCAAATAAGGATCACCAAGTCCTTTGTTTTCATGGAAATAAATGTCTATTTAATGTTTGTGCCAAGAACAGTGACACAACATTAATGATGTAAGGACATTGATATTTCGTGTATAGAATTTTGTTCCCTCTGTACTATAGACACACACACACACACATATAATCTTCTTTATCTTGTTAAAACTAGTGTGGCAGAATCCAGAATCGGCAAGGGTCTGAGCTTGCTTCCTAGGTAAAAACCTCAGAAAAAAATCTCCAAGCAATAAAAAATGAGGTAGGAAATCTTATGTAGAAATTTTTTGTTAAGTGACCTTTCTGTCACAGATGCTAATTTTTCAAAGCTGACTGCAAAAAGGAAGCAATTTGTTGGGCCAATCAATAGTTTCTGGAAGAAGTCACACATTTATCAGCTAGTTCTATACCAATGGTTAAATTGATTGAAAAGTAGATATTGTTTTTCTTTCCTGAGCTTGTCTTCATCCTGCTAGTTTTCTACATCACTCATCTAGTATGCTCAAATGTTTTCATCTATGCAATATATAGGAATATAGTATGTTTTCATCTATTGGACTCATGCTCAAAATACTGGATAATTCATAGCAAAACTGGAGCCCTTACCTTTGACAGAGCTAGTGAAATTGTAGAAAAGAAAGAAGTAGTTCGGAAGGAGGGCCTTGATTTCGGTGTTCATCTGTACAATCATCATACTTGGGAACACTAGAGTTGGTAAGAGTGCAACCCTCAATCAAAATTTTGATGAGGTGAAGTCTGGAATAGATATTTTTGAACTTGAGTTTATGGTTAAGTTACAAAGAAACGTGGAAACCATTGGTAATGAAAATTGAAACAAATAATCCACCTTTGAAAGACACGGTGAAGGCATTAGTCTAACAAGAATTCAACTAATATTACAAAGACACAACAAACATCAAGTTTCAAAGCATATCAAAGGAAACATTTTCATCACGAAGCCCACAAAAATAGAGGAAATCAGATTTCAAGCTTACCAAGGAAAAATGTATACTGTCACCAATTTTCACATGTATGAATGCAAAGTCCTTTCATATATTTGTTGAGTTTAAAGGAAAACAATCCCCATGGAGAGATAAACCACAATGGATGTGTCCTTCACCACAACTATTCATCCTAATTTGTGCATCAGAGATATGAGTTTTTTAAAGATATGTTTGAATCTCCAAATAATAATTTTGTTCATAAAAAGACAAATACATTCCATACATGCATATTGCATTTACAGAAATACATTTCATACATTCTGCTTTTAATCACATGACCTCTTTCTAATCTTGAAACCTAGAACCTTGAAAAATGGAAATGAGTGACATGAAAGTGGATCTGAAATTAAGCTTGCAAATGTTTGACACCTTCACATCTCATAAAGCGACATAACTTGCATCAAGAAAATATCAAGTGCTAACACAAGTGATAAAGGGGCATATGGCTGATATTGATGTACAATTTACTAGGCTGAAAAGGGATGTCAGAAAGAAGGATATACAAAGAGCACAGTTGGTGAGTATGTATAAGAAAAACCTCAGCTTAAGGTCAAGCAACATAAAGTTAGCAGAGGATGTCTACTTGGCAAAGAATATGTTGAGCAAGAAGAATCTGAAAATCTTCTTGAATGGAACTTCTTCATCTAGGCCTGCTAATGAAGGAAGTTGATTAATGAATAATCTAAGTAATGCCTCATTTTTGTGTTATGACAGGCTCGTTGTTCATTTTGGTTCTTAGCATATTGAACAGTAATTTTGACATGTTAGAATATGATATCACAATGACAATATGTTCTATTTTGATGTCATTGATGGGAAGTGTTGTGATAAATTTGCCAAAGGTGAAAGTTGATGATTGAAGCATAGGTAATATGCTTGATTGAATATATGGAGCAATTGAAGAAAACAAAGATGCATATCACAAATTTACTCTGTTTTTAGGATTTGTGGTAATAGAAGAATAAAAGGGAGATGAAAGTGCAAATGCAACATTGTCAGAAGGGATTATTTTGAGATACAAGGTGTTCACTTCTCAAGTGATACATTTCACAATCCTCAACACTTGGTTTTAGCAGTGAAAGTATCACTTTATTATATCAAACCCTAACTTTGAACATGGAGTGAAAAGGAGAGTAAAGTGAAGAAGTTTCACATTTTGAAGGTTCTACAGGTCTTCGTATGAATTATCAGGTTTACAGAAACTCCCTACAGAACTTGATTCATCTACCAAAACAATTCTCCACTCATATTACTCAAATACAGTCACCTACAACCAGTCTGTAGCACAAATCAGGTTTCTTTAGTTTATTTTGCTGCAAACTAAGGATTTTCCTGTATATGCAGATTTGGTCAAATTTGCACCTAGATTTCAGCAATCAAGGATTGATTCGGTGTTCCAGCTAGTGGAATTCGATGGTATAAATGTTATTGTGAATTTCTTGGCAATATTCTTTGGTTTCCTTGGCCCATGAACCTTGTTCCATGGCTACTACAACGATTGGCTCTACCATGGTTGTGCCCCTTGCTTTACTACTGCAAAAAGAATTCAAATTAATGTAAAGAGTGTAATTACATCTTTAAGAAACCATGCAATTCAAAAAGTTGTATGACTCTTAATTCGACACACAAAATCAATTCAAGTTCTCTAGGCTTGTATGCCATCTTACAACCTAGGGTTTTGAGGTCATTTGCTACACACAAGAACGATTTTACTTCAAAATCCATTTCTGACCAAATGGAGATGAATTTAACAAAAGATAAAGAGGTTTTTGTCAATCACATGCCAAAGAACAAAATCCTCCTTCATTTTATACACAGGTGTTATAATTTGGGAGATATGCAACGATATTTGAGGCCTATTTTTCAAGAATATTTAATTTCCTGTTTTAGTCATTATTTTGTGGCACGTATTTCGAGAATATGGGAACAAATTTCCAAACTCCGAGAGAGGTTTTTCTTCAAAACAAACTTATTTACAAAAACCTCTCCCGGTTTTGTAACAGGTATTATAGTTAAAGAGATATCACTTCATCTTTGACTCCTATTTTTACAAAGATGCAGAAAAATGTATCCTATTGTCTTATTGGCATCCAAGTTACAATGAAACAAAACTCAATGGCTTGTTATGTTGATCTTATAGGGATATAAAAGGAATCTTGTCTTGCAAACTCTTATGCCTTTTTTTCTAGACCATGGTAAGCAAATCCTACACTCAAAGAATAATCCTAAAAACCCTAGGTAACTTTAAAGATACAAAACCTGTCAAAACAACAATCTTCAAATCCTAGATTTTACAAAAGCTCAAATATCATTAGTGCTCTGTTTTAGGATCTTGTTCATTATTTGACATAGTGTGCCATATCGTTAGTGCTCTGTTTTAGGATATGTATGATGGTTTAAATGTTGTGATGAAGTGTTGAATGTATAAGTAGAGGTTTGAAATATTTGAATATCATACCTTGATATATTCCATTGACTTGGAACACTGGTATGAACTATAAACTATCCAATGTTTTGAAACTACCATCAATAAGGATCAAAACTTGTAATGTTGTAGGTATGCCTATAGGTGTCATTTTGAAGTTGATCCAAGTGATTTTTCTTGTATGGATGATTGTTTTGGCACCTTTTTGTTTGTTTGATCTTGGTTGGTAATGTCTCATTAATTAGGAGGACTATTATGTCATGTTGCATGGTGCTAACTCAGGCTGCATGTTAATGCTGAATTCATATTGTAATTGTACAATTCCTTTATTGTACTCGTACAAGCCTAGGATATACTCATTTTGGACAAGAGAGTAGGGAATATAAATTTGCCTATTGCAGACTATTGAGAAAGTATTTTATGAACCTTCTAATGCTTTGGATGATTGCTCATTAGTGCTCTGTTTTAGTGTGTCGTATTATTAGTGCTATGTTTTAGGATCTTGTTCATGAAGGATTTTAGTGCTCCTTTCTAACATGCACCCATATGTTGAGTACCTCCTCTAGGTAAACTAATTATTGTACCTATAGAATGGGGGTCTTCTCCTTCCTCAACTTTTAGATTCATGGCCCATCATGCCCTTGACTTAATTGGTATTGTACATGGTGGCATTTTTCTTATATTCCAATATTGGTTGATACCCG
The DNA here is from genome assembly GCA_009831015.1 of Picea engelmannii. NCBI lineage: Eukaryota > Viridiplantae > Streptophyta > Pinopsida > Pinales > Pinaceae > Picea > Picea engelmannii. The sequence goes on along the minus strand of ML830177.1, from coordinate 13,311 downwards.
ATTCCACCTTCAACAACTCTTTCCTTTTGGAAATTGAACCTTGTTCACACATTAGAAGATACTACCCTATTGGTCTCCTTCATCTTGTAGTTCTTGAATCTCGACTATTTTAACAACTTTTCCCTTCTCAAGCTATGCAACTCTGACTGATAATAGGTTCGACTCTAAAACTCTTGCAACTCTCTAATATTAAGCATTGAAATGATACAGATTGTTTCTAAAACTCCAAACCCAAAATCCTTACTCTAATTTATTTCATCTTGATTGAGGCCATTTGAGGCATGCACCATTGTGATCATTGATCTCTACCCTATCCTGCCTATCTAATCTAATTCCTCACAAATCCCGCCTAGATATAATAATTGATGCGAGATAAGAGATTCCTTTTGCAACTAATTTTTGTATCATAAATATGAGATGACTAGCTTGGGTGTGACCTATGTAGCATTAAAAACATTAAAATTGTGTTCTAGCCCCACCTACCCTCAACCTCATTAATAGTGACAAGAATAAACACTTTTGATAAAACCCCCCATGTATAGCTTTCCAATGCAAAGGTTTCCCTCCTGGAGGCACCTTACCCTACACAGACACACCCTTTTCTCTATGTTCCTTTAGCTCTACAGTTTCTCTCTTTCCAAAAACATCCATTCAAACACATCCACAGATCCCAATTTCTTGTACTAGACATCCTAACAACAAATATTTTCTCCAGTGAAGTAATTTTAATCTTGTGTAACCATGGATCCATTATTCTATTTATTCCTAGACCTACACAACAACAAGCAACTAACAAAACTAAAACTGAATTGAACTTGGTGAAACTGAAATTATGGAAATTGACTTGCAGAAATGGAATTGCCAGAAATAAATGTTTAATTCAGTTCTAGAATCTACTATGAGACATAACCTCCCCCATAATTTAGGGTGGTTCTATCAAGTTTGGGCCAAATAGGGATTTGGGAATGTGTCATTCACCTACTATTTTTTCAGTTGTCCATCTAACTGTACAAGATGGACTACACCCTCATTAGTTATCTACATAGTTCTATAGAGTCCCTACCAATGCATACAGATTGTTTCTATAACTCCAAACCCAAAATCTTTACTCTAATTAATTTCATCTTGATCGAGGCCATTTGAGGCATGCACCATTGTGATCATTGATCTCTACCCTATCCTGCCTATCTAATCTAATTCCTCACAAATCCTGCCTAGATATAGTAATTGATGCAACATAAGAGATTCCTTTTGCAACAAATTTTTGGATCATAAATATGAGATGACTAGATTGGGTGTGACCTATGTAGCATTAAAACCATAAAAACATGTTCTAGCCCCACCTACCCTCAACCTCATTAATAGTGACAAGAATAAACACTTTTGATAAACCCCCCCATGTATATCTTTCCAATGCAAAGTTTTCCCCCCTGGAGGTGCCTTACCCTACACAGACACACCCTTTTCTCTATTTTCCATTAACTCTACAGTTTCTCGCTTTCCAACAACATCCATTCAAACACATCCAAAGATCCCAAGTTCTTGTACTAGACATCCTAACCACAGAGATTTTCTCTAGTGGAGTAATTTTAAGCTTGTGTAACCATGGATCCATTATTCTATTTTATTCATAGACCTACAAAACAACACACAACTAACAAAACTAAAACTGAGTTGAACTTGGTGAAATTGAAATTATGGAAATTGACTTGCAAAAATGGAACTGCCAGAAATAAATGTTTAATTCAGTTCTAGAATCTACTACGAGACATAACCTCCCCCATAATTTAGGGTGGTTCTATCGAGTTTGGGCCAAATAGGGATTTGGGAATGAGTCATTCACCTACTATTTTTTAGGCTGGCCATCTAACTGTACAAGATGAACTACACACTCATTTGTTATCTACATAGTTCTATAAGGTCCCTACCAATGCATACAGATTGTTTCTAAAACTCCAAACCCAAAATATTTACTCTAATTTCTTTCATCTTGATCAAGAACATTTGAGGCATGCACCATTGTGATCATTGATCTCTACCCTATCCTGACTATCTAATCTAATTCCTCACAAATCCTGCCTAGATATAGTAATTGATGCAAGATAAGAGATTCCTTTTACAACAAATTGTTGGATCATAAATATGATATGACTAGATTGGTTGTGACCTATGTAGCATTAAAAACATTAAAATCATGTTCTAGCCCCACCTACCCTCAACCTCATTAATAATGGAAAGAATAAACACTTTTGATAAACCCCCCCATGTATAGCTTTCCAATGCAAAGTTTTCCCTCCTAGAGGCGCCTTACCCTACATAGACACACCCTTTTCTCTATGTTCCATTAGCTCTATAGTTTCTCGCTTTCCAACAACATCCATTCAAACCCATCCACAAATCCCAAGTTCTTGTACTAGACATCCTAACCACAAAGTTTTTCTCCAGTGGAGTAATTTTAAGCTTGTGTAACCATGGATCCATTATTCTATTTTATTCCTAGACCTACACAACAATAAGAAACTAACAAAACTATCACTGAATTCAACTTGGTGAAACTAAAATTATGGAAATTGACTTGCAGAAATGGAACTGCCAGAAATGGAACAAGTAGATATTGTTATTCCTCCCTACCAATTTGACAATCCCCTGCCTAATGGAATACAAAAGCCATCCATTCCAGAAATGAAATTTTTTTTTACTATCATGAAAGTATGCCCGAAGTGGAAAGTAAATGAAGATTGGGCAAAGAAAATGTTAAATTGGGATTTATTTACCCATCCACAGACCATTGAATTTAATCAATCCACTTCCTGTGAGAAAAAACTAGAAATGTTTGCATCGTGGCAAGCTTATATGAAAGATAACAAATGCTTGTTGTCTTTCTATGAATGGTTAATGCAAACAAAGAACGAGGATGGAATCTGATTCTTCCAGTGTTAGACACAAATGGAAAGGCCTTGATGGTAAAAAAATAGAATCTCCATCTATTTTTCCCCCTTTAAAAGGGCTTATATTAGAACATGGGGAAAAACAATCCATATCCATTCCATTAGTACTTGCAAAAGAATAGCCCCATATGTGAAATATTGAAAGAAAGATTCAGAATGCATATGAACAATTAAATTGGACCAATACAACTTCGTGAGGTATGGAAACCCATACTTTTGTAACAAATGACTATGCCCATAAAACACACATAGACCAACTACAAGTAAGTACGAACGAGATCATCTCTAGTGTTAACCAAATACAACAAAATATCTATGAAGTCAAAAGTGATGTTGAAGTCACAAGAAATCTGGTCCAAGAAGAAAAGGGATCATTAAAAGAAAATCATGAAGAATTAAGGTAATGCCTTGATCAATCCTTCACAAAGATGGCAAAGAGCATTATAAAATTCACTGAAAACCACCCAAAAAAACCTATACATGATTCCCATCTTTTCCCCCCTAAAATCACCTCCATCAGTTCTACTGTATATACTCCTGAAGAAACTAATGTTAATAAAAACATTTCTTCTCACTTTCCCCCTGAAGCTGAATCTTCATATCATTCTCTCATCACTGAGTATCAACCCTCTACACATATTCTTCCTGCAAGAGAACCACTTCCTTTGAATATGAATAGATCTCTTGTCCCTAACCTCTATGGTAGAGGAAGGCTCCCTGAAGGTCAGAGTTTTACTGATGATTGGTATTCTTGATGTAACATTGATGGTCTGACCACTAGAAAATTTCGCCAAGTCATTGATAGGATGTATGTGTGCTATAAAATTATGTGTATGAAATAAAAGACTGATATTGAGGCCTGCAAATCCATTATTCAATGCTTTACAGACACATTGTCTAAATGGTGGGAGATATAATCCTCTGCAGCTCTAGTTGAAAAAATGGAGAAAAAAGTATTGAAATATGAAATAGATGATGCCATTTATCATAAGAATGGGAACCCAAAAAGGAACATGATAGGTGCCCTTACTACACTAATTCTTAGACACTGGTGTGGCACTGAAAAGGAAATTGTTGAAAAACATTCTTTGATCCTCATGAATATGAAATGCAGAAAAATGTCACATTATGAAGACTTCCAGCAAGAATGGACTCAAAGAATATATGAGGTTAAAGACATCAAGAATTTTATTTGGAAACATGTTTATCTGACAACTCTACCTAGAAAGTTTGTAGAATATCTTAAGGCCTAAGAGGCATTCAAAATCCCTTATGAGATTTATACTTGGGGAGAAATCTATACAATTGTCACAAATGCCTGGTTAGTCTTTGTGCTAACATGAAGGTTAGTAAATCAATTCAAAAATTGTAAAGACTCCCTGACAACTAATCTATTTTTGAAACATATGGTCTGGCTATAGATGATCCTATCAGAAGAAGAAACAAGGCAAAGAAAGCCTTGGAAAAGGTAAGATCTACAAAAACCATCCGATCAAAGACTTATCTACGAAAATCCACATGGCAATATCTAAGAAAGTCCTCTAAAAGGTATCAACAAACTCATTACTACACTCCTGAGGATATCAATTTGAAAACACATAAGCAACAAGCTAAACAAGCTATAGTTTGTTGGCTTTCTTGACAACCTAGTCATCATGTGAACCAATGTCCTAAAGGAGAACTGTAAAAAAGAGGCAAGGGAAAGATTTTTGAAAACAAAGCTAGACAAGAAAGGGAAAAGGTTGAAACCTCAAAATAAATAGTTTCAGTTCATTGCAATAGGTGTGGATCAGACATACATGATACTAGACATTGTCCACACAGTCCTTTTATCAAAAGAGAATAGGTTCATATTAATTTAAAATATCTTCCTCAAATCCATCTGCTTATATGTAACAGTCATTCACCTAAAAATTCCACAAGCTAGAAGCACCTGCTAGGCTGCTACTTAGAATGCCTTAAGCACATACATTTGTACCATAAGACATGTAGTGAATCTTTGTGGCATTGATTAACTCTATCACTCACCCCTGGGAACTTATCACTCTTGATGCTTGGCTCTAGTGTTGGAAAACATCCATGCTAGTTTACACCCTCTAGCCAAAGAGTTGTTTCTTTCCTACAATGACACCCTACATTAATATTTTGGTTATGGCTTAAAACATCAACAAAATTAACCTTGAAAATACAACTTTGGAAAGATGGTTAGATAGTAACAAAGTACTGCTCATTTTCAATCTAGTGTTAGATTGGAAGTTCCACACATGCCAACCTCTCAACAGTTCTACCTCAAATTACTCCCAAATCACACCTGTCACTCACTAGTCACTGGAATTGTTAAAAAGACAGAATTGTTTGAGTTAATAATTTAAATTAATCCCAAATCTCACTTGTTACTGAAGTGTTAAAAAACTGAATTGCCTGATTTAATCCTGTATGTCCTACAAGCCTGCCACTTGCTTCCAACCTCCTGAAGAACTACTAACTATCAGAACCTTACTCCAGACTGCCTAGAACATTATTAGTATTTTCTAGATTACTGAACAAACTAGGCACGTGTAAATTCTACAAGACCAATACCACTGACATGTTTCCCAACACAATTTATTCAAATGTCCTCACTCAAATAGAGCTGCAATTGCTAGATACACATAATAGAAATAAAGCACTACTCTATCATTATTTGCCAAAATTCTATAAGCCTATCAAAACATAGACTATACCCATGGCTACTCCTGCGGACTACTCTCAAACCTTTTCTCTGCTAGTACGATGACACAAATTTGCACTTTTTCTTCTATTGTTGCTACTATTATGAATGATCAGTCTTTCTCATCAAGTCCATAAACTTTTGAGTTTGAATATGATTAAGAGATTTATCTGATTTGGAACAAGAATTATTAATGATCTGAAATTATTGTACATGCCAAGATCAAATGTTTGCAATTGCTCCACAAGAAAAAGTGACTTTGAATTAAATGAGCATACATTATTCACCTACCTTTCATGAAACAACATGAGACAAAAAAAATATGTATATTAATCAATGGTTCAATTTTTACAAATCCAAATGGGGTGCACTATTCATCATACCGTAGAGAATCAGATATGTGAGTTTTCCAGTTTGGTCGAACCTCAGCACCGAGCGGGGTCCTCCTCTCTTGCAAGGCTAACAAAATATGGTGCTTGGGCCGAACTTGGGAGTAACCCAGCCCCAAAGGGGAAATAAGTAGTAGCACAAAAAACGTCAAAGATATGAAAGGTAAAACCGTAAACCTCTGTTCCGTCAAGGCCCAAAAGGGAAATTCAAATAAGCAGTAGCACAAAGATGTAAACCGGGGAATGCATATATGGGCCATTGGGCAAATCCCATATAATTTATACAAGGTGGGAGGGCCAAAATGCTCTCAGAAATCTCCTTGTTCTTTGGAAATCGGGCAAAGGGAAGATTGTAGCTACCCAGTGCTCATACCACAAAATATGGGTGAATTAAACCATAAACCCCGATTTTACCTAATGACAGGGCGAAGATGCTATCAGAAATTTCCATACTTCTAGAAATTTGGCTAATGGAAGCTTGTCCCTCCAAATTTCAGGGGCGAAATATAATTTTTTTTCCTCTATCCCTCCTAAAAATATGGGCTAACCTTGTACACAATTTTTCCTCTAAAATAAATTACGAGTTAATGATATAAGTTTAAAAAAATCACTCCAATACAAAAAAATTCGCCTAATAAAAAATTGGAGACCCCTTAATTTTGCCCATGAGTGAAATTTCACCCCTAAAATAATCTATGCCCTGCACCAGTTGTAGCCTTTGTGTGACTTCCATTACTCTGCACTAGATGGCAATAATCTGCTGCTAGACCATGCGTTGTTCTTGTGATCTTTTCATTCTCTCGACTACAGTGAGCGAATTCATCTTCACTTGAACTATCAATCCCTGTTGTTGCGCCTCCTGTAGCTGTGCTTCCAACTTCCTAAGTTATGGGTCTTCCATGAGGCATTTGTAGGTTTGCGCACTTCTATTGCTTAGCTACTTTCATTTTGAGGTGAGGACTCTGATCCTTTCCATTGCGCTCATAGCAGCTTCCTCCCGTTGGTCATGTGCTTCCTGCAGAGTGCTTGAAACTGCTTGTATCTCCAACTTCGTTACCCTTGCTTGAAGCTACTGGATGGCCTCAGCAAGCTTCATCACTTGAACCTTGACTGCCTCATGTTCCTCCTATGCCAAGCCTGGCACAAAGAGAAGTGATTTGCTCAGCACTTCTTTGACTGTAGTCTACTCTACAAGAAGCTGGTTGTTTTCCCTCTGTATCTTTGCTTTGTCTTCCTTGAGCATCACCGGGAACTCATCTTTCTCATTTTCATATGCGGTTACACAATACTGCGCAACTCTTAATTGCTCTAATATTTCCTCTTTCTCTTTCTTCAGGGCTTATGTAGCCTTTTCCTTTTCCTCTTGGACTCGTCGAAGCTGAGTCTCTGTTTCATCTGCCAATCTTCGAAGTTGGGTTGGGTCATCCCCCAACTCTGGAATCTCCGATGAGGAAGGTGCAATAGGTACTACGTGGATCAATTGAATGGCTCGCTGAATTTCCTTTAGTTCCTTTTCAACTCTTACGTATAGCTCTTCTTTCTTCATGCCATATCTCTGTAAGAGGTCCTCAGAGGCATACTCCATTGCTTCGCGGACTAGATCGATGTCATCCTCTGTGAGCATAACCTCTAGATGAGGCTTACTGGAGCGGGTCTTCTTTCTTGTTGAAGGTTTCTATGAAGAAACCTTCATCTTCTTTGATGTTTCTACCTCGATAGGCGGATCCTTCAGTGGTGTAGCTTCGTCTTCTCCTTGTTTTTCTCCTTCTTCCCCTACGGGGTCCACAAAAATGTTGACTTTTCATCTTCCAGGGTTAGGTTTTTGGATTTTCTTTATGATAAAAAAGCCTTTAGAGCCTCATTGTAAAATCATCTTCTCACGGATGTGAGTATCCATCATATCTCTTCTCGGAGATAATCTTCCACCATTCTAGTGAGTCTTTCACTCTGTATTTTACAGTCTTTGTACATTTTCTCTCATTAATAGAAAATTGTGTATTACTGTATATCTATGTTTATGGTTGTATCTCCGATACATTTATGTTATAATATTGTATATCCGAGATATCTCTATACATTTATTTATTATATCTCCACTCTCATTTCATGCCGAAAATAATCTGGATCAAGCATAGGGGGGCTTCAACGTGTAACATCTAGCCTCCAAAGGCCCTTCAATTATGTACATTCTTGAAATGATCCTTCCAAAGTGTATAGGTTGACCTAGTCATAATCAAATTTACATTTAAAGGTTGGACCTGTTTGCAATGGGAAGTTTTAGGTCATCTCCTATACGTTCAACACACAATTTAACTCATCACAAATGAGAGGCCTTTTATGTCTTTTTTGCAAACCATTTACCATGAAGAGCACAATGTGCACCAATTGGAGATGTTGCACTATTCAAATGCAGGCACACATGCCCAACATTATGATTATCCAAAAAATGTGCTTCACTACACCAGATTTGGAGCATTCATCTTACACATCCCTTTAATATCTAGATCAAATCAGGTTCAGTCTCATTACTTGGATCAAATATATTTTTAAGCAAGAAAAAATCACTTGGAACTACAATAGGATCCACAACTGTGGTAGCAATTGTAGGGGTGGCTATTGCAAAACCATGCAACCCCATATAGCCAGGCATAGTAGTTGGTCCAAGAGAAGACAGAAAAGGTGTTACTAAAGAAGACATACAAGGAACACTCCACCTTGGGAGGCTCAGAGATGGATTAGCTAGGGGAACAAGGGCCATTAATCCAACAACACTTTTATATATACCACTTTTGTCTAATATTTCACATGAGAATAGCTCTAGAGAGAGCATTAAGAGATATCCCACCTCCATCATCATCATCAAAATCAACAACGTCAACCCCAAAACTCCTTCATTCCAACTTGATCAAACATTGTTGACACCTTTATAATTCGACCAACAATTTCCAAATGTCCATTTAGGTTTTGTGTAGTTCAAGCATCTTTCATTTATTCCAAGCCCTTCAATTCATAGAAGAATCGATATGCTTTTAGATCCATTTCAATTTTCAAACTTCGAGTTACTGTAGTTTTAAGTTCCTATAGGAAATGTTGGAAATAGTAATTATAAGTTGGTGATATCTTCACGTCTCCGATGATTTTTCTATCAGTCAATCTGTCAGAAGCCGAATTGTTAGTCAGACAGTCAGACAGTCTGTAAGTGAAAAGTTGCACAATTACTCAAAAGTCAGTCAGTCAACGATGAAGTTATAAATGAAGCCTATCTCTATCTTCTCAAGTTATGATAAGTAGTTGAAGAGTCAGACATATTAATGGTAGTGTTTAATGTTGATTCAATCTTAGCTTCTGTAAGAAGTCTTAGTAGGAGTCCATATAAGTCCAAGTCATTTAGTATGAGGATGTTGGAGGATGCGACATACAGAGCAAAAAAGAGAGGTAGAGAGATTAGTCGAGAACCAGCAACAACTGAGGAGTCTAAGAAGTTTAAGAACAAGCTCTGTGTCTGTGGAGTCAGTAAAAGAATTCATTGGAGCCGAAGCTCATCTCTGTCATTGTATTTTGTATTCATGCACTGCACCAAAGTTCATTAATATCAAGCATTTTGTGTATTGACAAGTTTCTATCTTATTTCTGAGTTTAGGTGCTAAGCATAACAATGTGTTTTTCCACATTAACAAATCATTTCATTAAGTGTGTGTATTCATAGCGCCCAACAAACTGAGCAATTTGGCAAACTACGTAGTGGTCTTCAGAACTCCGTTGCGTAGTTTGTTTGGTGAACAGTATTTGAAACTGCATTGCATAGAGTAGACTGCGTGCACCCGACTTTATATCCTAGATTTGGAATCAGATTTGGTTGATCAAAAGAAAAATTTATCAAAAGAAGGTTCTATCAGAACAAGTCCAAGAACATAAACTCTGTTGAAAATGGCTTCTACCTCAAATCTCCAACCTCCCACTTTTACAGGCAAGAATTATGAGATGTGGTCCTTGACCATGAAGGCATTGTTCCTAGGTCAATATGTATGGGAGATAGTCGAGAATGGCTATGTGGAACCAACAAATTAGGAAATATATAATTCCCTCACACAAGTTGAGAAAGATGTCTTGAAAGATCAAAGAAAGAAGGATGGAAAGACATTGTTTTACATACGTCAAGCCATGCATGAGAGCATAGTTCCAAGAGTTGCATCAACAAAGAAAGACAAGGAAGCATGGGACATATTACAAACCTCTTATCAAGGTATGGAAAAAGTAAAGACTGTAAAACTGCATATTCTTAGAAGAGATTTTGAAACTACGTCAATGAAAGATTAAGACACGGTAGATTCATTCTACACCCATGTCATTGGACTGATAAATCAGATTAAGTCTCATGGTGAAAACATATAAGACATGAAAGTTGTTGAGAAGGTACTTAGGGCTCTTCCTCCTAAATTTGACACTCTTGTTGTGACTCTAGAAGAAAGAAAAGACTTGAGTCAATTTATCCTATATGAACTGCAAGATTCCCTCATTAATCATGAACACAGATTGAATAGGTCAAGTATGTCATTATAGAATGCATTTTCTGGGCATTCATCTATAATCCTTGGAAGAGGAAGGGGGAGAGATAACTCTAGAGGTAGAGGAAGAAGTTTTGTCAGAGGTGGATTCAGTAGTAGTCCTAGAAATACTAGTGGAAGAGGTCAAAACCCAAGTACCAGTCAGCCAAGTTGTCATAGAACTGACAAATCAAAGATTCAGTGCCATTACTATAAAAAGTATGGACATTATGCATATGAGTGCAGAAAGAGATAGTATAATCAGAACCAACAAATTCAAGATAAGTCAAACAACACAAATAATCCAACCTAGCCTATGTTTATGGCGCGCATTATAGAAATGCCTAATATAGTATCCCTAGTTGAATGCAATGTTGCTCAAGAAAGTCCTTGTGACATATTGTATTTATGTTCAGGCTACAGTAACCACATAACAAGAAACATAGAATTGTTTTCTTGTTTGGATGAGTAAGTCCAAACCAAGGTTACACTTGGAACAAATATCCAAGTCACTGTCTTAGGAAAAGGAAGTATAAAAATTTTAACTTAGGAAAGAGAACATAAAGTTGTGTCTGATGTATGTTATGTTTCTGGTCTGAAGCATAATCTAATGGGCACATGACAGTTGTTACAAAAACAATATAGAATCTACATTGAAGATAATCATTGTGTGATCATGGATAAATTTCCAAGCAATCTACTTATTGCAGAAATCCAGATGACAAGTAACATGATGTTCCCATTGAATTTGAAGCCATCCAAGAAGAAGAATACAATGCTAGTTGTTGATAAAGGAAAACGTGCATAGTTAGACACTGCATTTACAACAGAAAGTGTGTGTGGTACTAATGAAGAAAATAGTATGCGCAGTACCAAGAAAGGAGAAAATGGCACAGAGATGAAGGCAACATTCCAATCTGAAATACATGATGATTCCTGGTTATGGCATTTCAGATTTGGACATTTGAACTTTGGAGGTCTGAATCTGCTACACACAAAGGATATGGTAAAAGGTTTTCCATTGATTGAAAAACCAGAGAGGATATGTGAAGACTGCATATTTGGCAAGCAACATAGAGAATCATTTCCAATTGGCAAGTCTTATAGAGAAAATGTTCCACTGCAAATTGTACATTCATATATTTGTGGACGAATGCAAACTCCATCTATAGGAGGCAATACATATTTTCTGATATTCATTGATGATTTCTCAAGAAATACATGGATTTATTTATTAAAGCATAAATCTGACACATTGGGTTGTTTTTAGCAGTGTAAATCACTTGTGGAGAAACATAGTGGTTATTACATCAAGTGTCTAAGAACAAACAAAGGAGGAGAATACATGTCAAGATAATTTCAGAACTTTTGTAAAGTTCATGGCATCTACAACCAATTTACTGCGCGATACACACCACAACAGAATGGTGTCACGGAGAGAAAGAACATAACCATCATGGAAATGGCACGCAGTAGGTTGACAACCAAACATTTTTCAAATGAGTATTGGGTTGAGGTTGTAGCAACTGCAGTATACATCTTGAACATATGTCTGACAAAGAGTGTGAAGAAAAAAGTTCTTCATGAAGCCTAGATAGATTCGACACATAATGTGGTGCACTTAAAAGTTTTTGGTTGCATCACATATGCACATGTTCCAGATGAGCTGAAAAGGAAGTTGGAAAACAAATTTTAAAAATGTATATTTGTTGGGTATTCTGAAGAAACAAAAGGATACAAGTTGTATGACCCTTTCGCAAGAAAATTCATAATCATCTGCGATGTTCATTTCATGGAAAATGAAGCATGGGATGGAAGCATAACAAGGAAAGTCAAAATTATTGATGCAATGGATCATGTTGAAACAAAAGAAGAAGAGGTGATACAAACATCGTGCACAAGTCAGTACGTAATTCATTCTACACCTGGAACTGTGACGGAAATCATTGCGCAAAGTAATTATGTAAGAACAACATGTGCGTGGTCTACACCTAGAGCGCAACAACCACCAGCAATAATTCCAAGCAGTTCTACATCTGCAGATCCAATTTTAGCAAGTCTCTTACCAAGAAAAACAAGAAGTTTGCAGGACATATGTTGGAAGATTGGTTGTTGTCATTGATGTCAACCCTAGCCATTGGATTTTGGACCCCGTAGTTGATCGAAGGAGATAGACATGAAGGAAATTACACATGCAGATAGAACACCCATGGATGGATAGTATAAGTCATGCTGTGTCTGGTAGTATGTGGCACTTCACATGGATCCTCACGATTGAGGAGAAATGAATTTTTGAAGATGACAATGTGAATTGAAGAAGAAACTACATGTCGACCCTAATGTTAAAAGGAAATGGCGTAAAGGGTATACATACATATCATTATACAGTCATTTTAAAAACAAACAAGTTCTTAAATGAACAAGGATATATAAGCCGAATTTCAGAGGAAATATGAAGTAAAGAAGGCTGAATATCAAGGGAGGATGAAGTCTTTTGGTGATGTGTTCTAAGGTATGTTATTTATAGCTCATCTTACCATTTTTTCTATAAATTTGTTTCTAGAATGATTCAGATGGTGACATTTGTATTTTGTTGAGAAGACATATTTAGGTACCTATGGTAAAAATTCTAGCTCTCTATTCACTATAATTTTGGAGATACACTCTGTGGAAGATAGGGGTTTGACTAGTCCACAAGCTAGTCATAAACATGTGTTCCA